>BJKM01000330.1:0-130000 GCA_015082035.1 Chaenogobius annularis | reverse complement strand
TGATTTTACCATTAGCATTCGTCCTTGCCAATCTTTCATCTTCATTAGCGCATTAGATTTGTCTGCAGCCTTTAAAGACTATACTTGTGTATCCTTATTAATTTACAGAGTGACCCAGGTATTGCCATTACTACCAATGATTGCTGATGCACCTGATCCTCTTTAGAGTTTGTTGGCATAAATATGAAGAGGTAATTTTCATGTGCGATTTTGCAGTTGACTAAGCCATGTTCAGATGAATTAATTATTGATGGATGAGCTATAACTTTAATACCACATATATTTGTATGTATAACTGTCTTGTAGTAATCTTTTCTGTCCAGATAAAGTAGGATAAGATAAGATACTATATTTGTCCCACAAAATGGAAATTCCAAAGTTGCAACGGAAAGTTCAAGAACAGCAAAGGAATAGAAACAATATAGCTTTAGAAAATAGACTTCAATCAAACACAATGTGCAGCTAGAGAAAAAAAACATGGTTGTGTTCAGTGCAGCATATGGACAGAATAAATACCATATAAATAACAGTTAAAGTGACTTAAGCGTATTTTAATATTGTATACAGTATAATAATGGCTATGATTATGGACAGTGCAGCATATGGATAGAATAAATTACAGGTAAAGTGACTTCAGTTAGGAATTCAGTTATTGCACAAGAGATAAATAAAAGGGTCTTGGCTGTGATTAACATTAATGAAGAGGTTTTATAAGTGCTTGTACTTGCCCACAGTATATAGATTAATGACCTTGCCTATTAATATTTTAGCCGGTGAATATTTTAGAGCATTGTGCAGTGATGAGATTCTTTAATATGGGGCCAAAACAAGAGAAACTAAAAATCTTGGTTATTGGTAGCTAAGAAATATTTGGATTATGCTGTGAATTATAGTTTATTCAGTCAGTCCAAACCCTGGATAAATAAGTAATTGGTGTTAAAAGGTGTATGCTGAAAGAAAAAGGTTTTTTTTTAGTAAAAATGTTATCAAAAATCAAAAAGTAAGGAATTTGGTGTTTTAAGAACAGAAGAATTAGGATAATAGCAACAATGCAATCAAAATAAGAGATAAATAGTTATTAAAATATACTTAATATACTAAACTATAAATGTGTGCGTTTTGGTGTGGGATCCAGTGTCTGTTAATTAAATAATGACCCATTTTTCCCACGTCACAGCCTTAACATAGTCGCTAATTCGAACAGAATGTCTGATACATAAATGCCTTGTATTTAGGAGGTTAACTGTATCCAAAATCCTGAACTGATTCATGTGTTCTCATGATTACCTGCTGCGTTTGTCACCTAAACACAGTGCACAAGCAGAAAGAAGAAAGCTTAATAGGTACAGATCCACATAATGAGCCGCACACAGGGCTCATGGCTGCTGCGTGGTGGGATTGTCACCTCTGCTCAAGAACACTATTCACTATGGATCATCTTCAAAGCTCTCCAGTGCCTCCACCCACAGATCACCCAATGCACAGGCACGCCAACACACATCATATTTAACATATTTAACATTTAAGTCAATTTCTCTTAACCTTACATCATCCCTCCATCTTCATTCTATTTACAGCCCTGCACATTTATCTTTGCATGTCACACCGCATAGACCAGGCCTTACATCAATGCAGCAGAAGCTAATTTGGGCACAATATGGAAAGTGATTGAAGTGTCTGTAGTGATTTGCTCTCACATATTTAAATTAGGTTCGACGTGAACAATGGAATAATCCTCATTTGAATATCAAATTATTATTATTAGCTGCACAATGTAATTATTACAGAGAGATCCAGTGAATTTAAAGATTAATAATTTATTCATTCAATTCACAATTCAAATGGAGCAGGTGAGCCTGGACCTATGGCTGCAGGAAGAGAACTCACATGTGAGCAATGTGAGAATGAATGTATGTATGTTTTTTTGTTTACAGCTCCAGGGATTTTGCGTTAAAATGATATACAGCGAGCCTGATTATTTATGCATTATGCAAATCATAATATATATATAGTGGTGTGGTGTGTGGTCAGAATCAGAATCAGAATCGGAAAGGGTTTATTGCCATTGTCAATGAACAAAATTCACAAACATAGAAACATGTCTCGGCATTAAGGTGCAACATAAAACACTGATCAATTATAAAAACAACATATATTCATTCCAAAGGGCATGCATTAAGAAACAATTTAAAATTACGATAGTATTAAATAAAATAGAAATAGACATTACTATGTACACAAGAATTACAGTTAAATTTACAGTTGTGAGTGCAGAAAGAGACAGTGCAGTGAGTGGTTTAATAGTTGCAGTTAAAGTGACAGGTGTTTAAGAAGTGTTCATGAGTCCAACGGCAGAGGGAAAGAAACTATACTTGTTGCGGGAGGTTCTGGTCCGGATGGACCGTAGCCTCCTGCCTGAGGGGAGTGGTTCAAATAGACCATGTCCAGGGTGAGAGGGGTCAGCTGTGATCCGACCTGCTCGCCCCAGAGCCCTGGAGATGTACAGGTCCTGCAGAGATGGAAGTCTGCAGCCGATCACCTCTCAGCAGAACGCACGATTTGTCTGTAGTCTGCTGTTGTCCCGCTGGCTGTTGCTCCAGCGTACACACAGTGATGGAGGAGGTGAGGATGGGACTCAATGTATGGCCGTTTTGTAAAACTTGCACCAGTCATCATGCACTGGCAGCTTGGCTTTCCTCAGCTGCCACAGGAAGTAACATCCTTTGGCTGAGCCTTCTTGGATGAGGAGCTGATGGTGGGCCTCCCCAACTTGAGGTCCTGGGTGATGCACGTGCACGAGGAAGCCGGAAGGAGTCCACGGTCGGGTGATGGGAGGAGTCTGTCATTGGTGAGGGGGGCTGTTGGGGGTTGTGACTTTCCATGAAGTCCACGATCACTCCACTGTCTTCTGGGCGTCTGAACTCTAAGTTGTTACTCGCTGCACACAGGACACCAGCTGGATGAGTCTGTCTACAGGATTGAGGTAGACAGACTCATCCCCGTCCAAGATTGAGCCCGATTAGGATGTGTTGCCGGCAAATTTGATCAGTTTACGGAGTCGGTGGCTGGAGGTGCAGCAGTTTGTGTACAGGGAGAAGAGCAGATGAGAAAGTACACAGCCCTGTGAAGCTCCTGTGCTGATGGTCCGAGTGTCTGAGACATTCTTCCCAGCTGTACACACTGCATCCGATCATCAGGAAGTCAGTGATCCACCTGCAGGTGGAGACGGGCACATTGAGCTGGGAGAGCTTGTCCTGGAGCAGAGCAGGGAGGATGGTGTTGAACGCAGAGCTGAAGTCCACAAACAGGATCCTGTGTGTAGGTTCCGGGGAGTCCAGATGCTGCAGGATGAAGTGGAGTGCCAGGTTGATGACGTCGTCTACAGACCTGTTGGCTCTGTAGGCGAACTGCAGGGGTCCAGCAGGGAGGAGGTGAAGGACTTGAGGTGGGCAAGACCAGGCGTTCAAATGACTTCATGTCTACAGACGTCAGCGCCACTGGCCTGTAGTCATTAAGTCCAGTGATCCGACGGGCTTCTTGGGACAGGGACAAATGATGGCAGACTTGAAGCAGGCTGGGACATGGCAAAAAATGTCTGTGAAGGGGGGAAGTCAAGGCAAAGCAAGCTGTGATTGACCAAAAAATCTTAA
Source organism: Chaenogobius annularis (assembly GCA_015082035.1). Classification (NCBI taxonomy): domain Eukaryota; kingdom Metazoa; phylum Chordata; class Actinopteri; order Gobiiformes; family Gobiidae; genus Chaenogobius; species Chaenogobius annularis. The sequence goes on along the minus strand of BJKM01000330.1, from coordinate 126,350 downwards.
AATGACCGTTGTCTCAGCTTGTGCAGAAATATATCCAAATAAGCCTGTTTTCTTCTCACTTCTGCTGCAGGTCGGGAACCTTGCTTTCTCACCTCCGTCCAGTGCAGTCTCTGTTTCTTGTTCAAAGGCCTGTTCATGTTCTGCTTCTCTAACATGTGCTTTCACAGCCATGGAGGAGAGCAGATTTTTTTGAGGTTAGCGCATGCACACTGAGGTCCACCTCAGGCAAATAAGTGCTTAATAAAACTGTGGAAAACCACATGGAACAGAGATGTCACAAGCTTTTTGCTCCTGTGCACTTACTGTGCACGCGCAACAGGGCAACAACAAGAGGGCAACAACAACAGCACCAAAGTTTCAACAACTAGCTTTAGTGAAGTTATTGTTTGTAGCTAAAGCTATGTTCACGTTTTCTATTGATTAGTTTGTGAGAAATACATTTAATCACAAAGTGAGCTAATTTGAGTGCAGTGTATCCAGATGAAACAATGAAGACCAGTGGCGTTAGCAGAGGAGCGTCTGTTTTAAAGGTGACATTTTTAAAGGTGACGTTTGTGGCTCATGAGGCTTGGTATGTTCATCTGCCTGACTAATGTGCTGTTGTGAGTGTGAGTAGCTCATTATATGAGTGTGTTTTGTTGTCGTACAAACATTACACACTTGTAAAAGAACTGTCAGGATTTGTAACTCATTCAAATGGTTTCTGGTGCATAATCAAATAAAAAGACAACTGCAGCGGGCATTAATGAGGCGAAAAGGATAAAATTTGTGAAGAGTACTTGTCTTCTGAGGTTCAAATCCCGCTCATAAACATTGGTGAGCAGTCAGATCCATTGACCCACAGGTTGGCGGTGCACAATCAAAGTCAGGTGAATACTCTGTTGTATTCTTGGGAAAGACACTTAACCTGCCTGCGAACACTGGTGTGTGAAAGGGTGAGTGGGTCCTTTATGGTTCCTTGTAAGGTAGAAGAGCGCTATATAAATGCAGTGTGTATGTGTATTAACACATACATGTATTTTTGTTTCTGTTATTGTCATCATTATCATTGTTGCTGTTGTTAGTACTATTATCACTGTTATCATTATAATCACTACTGTCATTGTCACAACCGTTGTTCCTGAAAATACTCACACCCCCCCATAATTTCTTGTGTTTTAAAATCTCTGTCCCAAGTGGAGACGCTCGTAAAATGTCCCCTTTCTTTTAATGCACCTTACACCTTATACATTTTTAAATTAAAAAAAGTTAAATTGATGGGGCAGAAATGATGCGGGGAGAGATTATCAGACATGTATCTGTATTGTATGTATGTGTATGTATTTATATATGTGTATATCTATATCTTTATAAATATATAGATATACATAAATATGTATATGTGCAATGACATTGGGTGGTGGTATATAATGATTGCTATTTTAAAAATATTACTGTATCTATATGTACGGCAATATATGGTAGCATTGTGATGATGGTAATGATAATATAACATATTTTTACTCTGTTTGAATGCATATACACACACACACACACACACACACACATGTACACAGACACAAACACCCACACACTTACATGCAAGCACACGTACAGACACATGCACACACACACACACAACGCACACACACTCACAGACGCACACACCCACACACCCACTCACACATTCACCCCGTTCTGAAGTTTCTAGACTGTTGTCCCTCTATTTGTCTAATGTCTGTATTGTTGTCTATTGCTGTCTGTCTTTTGCTGCTCTTGTTCTTGTTTTCCACACTATTGTTACTGTTTTGTTTTTGTAAATAAAGGAAAGAAAAAAAAAAGAAGAAAAAATGCAGTGTGTCAAATACAGACTCTTTTGTAAAATATGAATACAGGCTTGTTTCACTCCAACATTGTTTAGTTTGTAAATATCTGTGTTTAATATGCCAGTAAAAATAATGCAGCGTAATTAGTATAAAAATCGTGATTATAAAATATTGATGTTCACCCCGAGTCTGTTTGCCTACTCATCAAAGATGATGGATGTCAATTATCATTATCAAATTAGGCAAGACAAGGCAAGGCAAGTTTATTTGTAGAGCACAATTGTAGAGCAGAATCACAAAACCTTAATTTAAAGAAATGCAATTTTCAGGCTATCCGTCAAATAGTTCAAGAAATAAAGAGAAGAGTGCAAAGAAACTAATTTCTGTCATATGCATAGCCAAACAAAACAGTTTTTATCTTAAATTAGATGAATTAGCATTATCAAATATCCATGAGCAAAAGCAAAACGTCACTTTTTTACATTAAATAACCCCGCAAAAAACATAGGTTGAATTTATTTATAATTTATAAATTATTTTAGTTCAAATTTCAGTGTTGATTTCAGACTTACAGACTTTTAATCAGTGCCATTTAACACACACACACACACACACACACACACACACAAAACTCATCCTTTTGAAAAGCTTGAACCTTGCTCAAAACCACATGAAGAGTGGACATAACATGACATAAAACCATCTTCCTGACCTCTTTTCAAAGACAATTTTTTTCTGTCGCTTGAGGGCAGAGTATAGATCCTGGATATCTGACTCTCATTTACCACAGGCGTTATTGACAGTATCTCTTTAAGTACCACAAGTGGCCTCTGGTAAGGGCCTACAATGAATTAACATGACATTTTGATTTAGGCTTCATCTTTTCGGCCACAGGTGGTGCTCTGTGGTTAGAGCGCAGACCACATAAAGAGCTCCTTTACGTGAGAGAGGCTCAGTGAACCATGGGAGAAATACAGTAGGTCACACAAGGAAAGTCCTGAAGCCAAATACCTTCCTTCAAGATAAATTCCCCATTGTCTCTATAGCCCCAAGGACAAGCTTCACAAATACATACAATAATACTGAAAGGCCAAAGGGACAAGGAGACAGAACATCAGTGAAACTAGGCTATAAACAAGGTTGCAGCATGCTCTTAAAGGTGCACTTTGTAACTTTTCTGGTGGATGGTCTCCTATCGGCTTACCTCCATGAATATGTTACTGCTTTGTCTGGAATGCATTAAAGGTATCTATTTTGCATTAATCCAATTACAGGTGTTTTTGTTGATTAGTTGAGTAGTCAAAGTATTATTTATGTGGCACATTGGGCTCTTAAAATAAAATGTTAACCAAATATATGTTGACATATGGTGACTGAAGGCTAGTAGAGTATATTTACAAATAAAGTGTTTTATTCATCTTGATTCCATATTGGCGCCATTTTTTTATAAAATATATTGACCTTGTGTTTTAAACTCTGTATAGTCTAGATAACATTTACCATTATCAAAATACAATAAACATTTTCTACAAGTCACAATCAGCTAATTCATTTTTGCACCCCTAAAAGAACCTTGAGAAACGCGCTTTCTTACTGTGAGTGCAGTCGCCTCTCGACAGATCTGACCTGTAATTTGGCCTGGCAGTGCCATCTGCTTGTCTTCATGGAGTTAGAAGCGTTTAATGGCTATATATACATTGTGGAACATACCAGGTAAAGAAATAACATCTACATGGAGCACCCTCCACCATGAAAGGTACATTGTGCACCTTTAAGTATTTGCAACAATGAAACAATCTCTTACATTTAACATTAGCCTGACCTCCAACTGTTAGACATGAATAGACTGAACTGAATGGTTTACTTCCTTTTGTGCCGTACTTGATCTTATTACATAGAAAACACAAAGCCAGTTCAAAGCGGCGTTTGTATTTAATCTCAGTGATCCATTCAACTTTTATTTGTTTACCATATTCTCTCAATATTTTCGTCTTCCACACCTCACCTATTTTGTCTGTTATCCCATCTGCAGAGCCAGCGGTGGGCCCGACATGTCATTTGGCAGTTATTGGCCTTGACAATGGATCTGCACTTCTCATTTGAGATTTTCACCAAATGGAGTCAATGTCCAGAGTTTGTTACGTTGCCACAAAAGGTAATCATTCATGTCCCTGAGAGAGACCAGCTCAAGTCTCTATATCAGCGTGGAACAAAGTAGATTACATTGGCCCTGACATTACAAAAAATATGATTAATGGAATAGTAAATGTGTCAATAAGTAATACAAAATTTGCACCAGCGTTACTTCCTGTTTCACGGACAATAAAAATGGTCTGTAATTACACGTAGACAGCACACAGCTGTCCCATTTTGGCCCTAAGATCTGCTTTCAATATATTTGTACTGTATATTTTACTTAATTACAGGAAACAAATGGGAACAGTACAAACTATACTTGTATGTGCGTAAATGCCTAAAATATATAGTTTTAAGGCCAAGTGGTTCGCTTTTGTGCGTCTAATGTTCTAGTCCTGCCTTTACTGGCATTTGTCTTGGCAATAAAATACAACAAAGGGTAGATACAAATACTTATTAGGCAAGTTTAAGGGCCAATGAGGGTTAGTGAGCTTGAATAAAATTGTTGGACAAAAAAATAGGTGAGGAGCGGGATGTGTTTTTTAACATTGTATGAGTCAAATCTATCTATCCATGAGAATGATGGAAGGATGAGGCTTGATCCTGCTCCCAATCATAACATCTTTAATCACTGGTATACAGTAGGTTCACCCTATAGCCCAATGCACATACTGTATAGGGAAAAGAACAGAAATCAATATTGATAAAGGGAAAAATACTTCCTTCGCATGTTCTGTTCTCTTTTACTCCCAATGCACTTAGTAACTGCAGAGAAATCAATTGCTATGTTCTTAATGATACACAATTCCGCTTGGTTTTGATGGATGGCGCATGCTGCTTCTATGAAAAGAAACAAAACAAATTGCATGTTATCTGTTGTTGTTTGTTACATTTTACGTCATTGTATGTCCAATTAATATTCAGCCAGAATAAATTGGTGCTGCAGCCATCAACTTGGGGTGCATATCGCTTTATCGATCTGGCCAATCATTAGTTGTCCGAGAGGCTTGTTCATTACTCTGGTCATTGATTTAGAAAATGTCTTTAAGCAAATGCTGTTTCCAGTGCTCCGTGTCAGGAACAGGTAGCTAACTACTTATCCACAATTCTTTGCCTGTGAATGTATGTATGTTGAAAGCAGCAGAGGGGCTTCTGCTTGATTTGGTTGCTTATGCTGAAGAGGCCGCCTCACTATAATTGGAGGGTCAAAGGAGCATAAGACTCATGGACTACAAATTAACTGGAGTTTATGATCATTGCACTGAGCGGCTGATGCCTGGAAATGACTACGCACACACCAGGATTGCTTGTTTACTGAATAATGTGATGTTTAGAACCAATGACATGTGAGCAGTTTTACTAAGGTTTAGTGTGCTTTTGTTATAGACAAAACTGAATAGGTGAATTTAACATAAAAAGCCTTTATTTATATTTACAAAGTTGGCTGGTCGAGATGACAAAAAACAAATAATGATTTGTTTCCTCGTAGTGCTCGATCATGACTTTCAATTCAATTTAATTTTGCTTGCAAAGAATATTAATTTCCTGAACATACACAAGACAGACTTCTTAGCCATGTATGTCCATCCATGTCTTTGTCTGAACTCTGCTCCAAACCACATACTTTTACAGACAGGATTGGCTGTGAACCTTTGATTAAAAAGACTTAAAATGATAATTAGAGACGACTGAATCTCGATTCAAATTTGCTAAATTGCACAGCCTTAAAACAAGTGGACATCAGATTAGAAACTAGCATGTCCAATGCTAGTTTCTAATCTGATGTTCACTTGTGTGATAATTTGCTTCATAAACTGTTAGCAATATTTTACTTTTAGATGCAGAGATGCACCTTCTTTTCTAACACTATCAGAATCAGAATAAGAAAAGGTTTATTGCAATTGTCAATGAACAAAATTCACAAACATAGGAACTTGCTTCGGTGATTCGGTGTAACATACAACGATGATCAATAATAAAAACAACATAGGTATATGAAATCAAAAAGGGCATGCATTGAAGAAAAACAATTTCAATTTGCTTTTGGATGAAAATTAAAATAGGCTTACTATGTACACAGAATTTACAGTTGAGTGATTGATTAAATTGGAGTTAAAATGGCAGGTGTTTAGAAGTGTTCATGAGTCCAACGGCAGAGGGAAAGAAACTGTTCTTGTGGCAGGAGGCTTTGGCCCGGATGGATCGTAGCCTCCTGCCTGAGGGGAGTGGCTCAAATAGTCCATGTCCAGGGTGAAAAGGGTCAGCTGTGATCCGACCTGCTCATCCCAGAGCCCTGGAGACGTACAGGTCCTGCAGAGATGGAAGTCTGCAGCCGATCACCTTCTCAGCAGAACGCACAATGCGCTGTAGTCTCTGCCCTGGAGACGTACAGGTCCTGCAGAGATGGAAGTCTGCAGCCGATCACCTTCTCAGCAGAACGCACAATGCGCTGTAGTCTCTGTTTGTCCCTGGCTGTGGCTCCAGCGTACCACACGGTGATGGAGGAGGAGAGGATGGACTCAATTATGGCCGTGTAAAACTGCACCATATCATCTGCACTGGCAGCTTGGCTTTTCCTAAACTGACACTAAGGCTCCCACTTGAGGTCCTGGGTGATGGTGGTGCCGAGGAAGGGGAGGAGTCCACGGTTGGTGATGGGAGTTTGTCATGTTGAGGGGGGGGGGCTGTGACTTTCCTGAAGTCCACAATCATCTCCACTGTCTTCTGGGGCATTGAACTCCAGGTTGTTACACAGTGCACCAGGACACCAGCCGGTCCACCTCCCTCCTGTAGACAGATTCATCCCCGTCCGAGATGAGCCCGATGAGGGTGTTGTCCGCAAATTTGATCAGTTTTACGGAGTTGTGGCTGGAGGTGCAGCAGTTTGTGTACAGGGAGAAGAGCAGAGGAGAAGTACACAGCCCTGTTGAAGCTGGCGAGAGCTTGTCCTGGAGCAGAGCAGGGAGGATGGTGTTGAATGCAGAGCTGAAGTCCACAAACAGGATCCTGGCATAGGTTCCCGGGGAGTCCAGATGCTGCAAGATGAAGTGGAGTGCCAGATTGATGGCGTCGTCTACAGACCTTTTGGCTCTGTAGGTGAACTGCAGGGGGTCCAGCAGGAAGGAGGTGAAGGACTTGAGGTGGGGCAAGACAATTTTCTCAAATGACCATGACTACAGACGTCAGCGCCACAGGCCTGTAGTCACTAAGTCCAGTGATCCGGGGCTTCTTGGGTACAGGGACAATGACGGACGACTTGAAGCAGGCTGGGACATGGAATGACTCCAGGGAGGTATTAAAAATGTCTGCGAAGACGGGGATCAGTTCATCTGCACAGTGTCTTAAGGTGGCAGGAGAGACACCGTTTGTAGGATTTAGTGAACTCTTCTAATGGAAAATACAATTATTATTATTATTATTATTATTATTATTATTATTATTATTATTATTATTATTATTGTTGTTGTTGTTGTTGTTGTTGTTGCTGTTGTTGTTGTTTCTTCTCTTGATATTTAAATCTGTGGACATTTTGCAACTCTTTTTGTAATAAAAATAACAACCTTTTTCAATTTATCTGCTACTTAAAATCTACTTACAAAACTAAACTGGTTGTGCCAAATACTAAATACAACATGACACAAAAAAAGCAAGCAGTAGGCCTACATTTGCATGTACACACAGTAGTACAGTGTTTGTACTTGCACTCCAGCTGGGGAGCCTGTGCATCTAAAATGACTAAGTGTGGCTAATTGAGATCTGTAGTTTCACACTAAACAACAGACCGCAGTGGAGCTCAGAGAAAACACTGACTCTCACTACATGCTTTGTTTGTGTTGTCTATGACTTACTGAACTGTACTGTGACTTCTGAGGCACCAGTTGTCGGTGAAAAGCATGCATTCAAGTATGTGCACTGAAGCAAATAAATGAACGAAGAAATGACATTGTCACTACTGTACATACAATGGTGTCAGATTAATTAAAAAAAAAAAAAAAACTGAAACACAAAGCATGACAGGCCTAACTGGTGGTCAAAAATGTAAATTGAGCATATTGGTAGAGTTAGCCAAGGTTTGACCTTGCCTTTATACTTAAAGCTGGAGCATCTCAGTTTGAATCATGAAAGTAGAGGAACCTAAAACTTGTTCAATGCTCTCACAAACCCTAGCATTCAGATGCTTGTTGGTTTTTCTGGCCACTAGTACAGATTTAGAACAGTTTTTATAGACGGGAATTTGAAGCAGGGTGGACCACCCTTGCACAACCAATCAGTTCTTATCTGAAAGTGTCATATAGGGATGAACAAGTTTGCATTAGATACATTTTTTATGATCACATGAAGACACTACTGTTTTTAAAGATGCACTTTCTGGGCGGAAAAAAGCAGTAACAATATGTATCATTTTCGGCAATTTTTTTTTGTTTTGTAATCAGCTTTAATGTCGAAGGTCTGTTATGATATATGTTATGGCAGGAAAATATGAAAACATTCCAGGATATTACTACCCTGAGCGTCTCAAGAGTAGAAAAAACTCCAAATCTATCGCTTAATGGGGCTTCCTTACGCAAACTCTTCACAGTGATAAACCTACAACTTGATGCTGCGCATTTACAAACATTACTGCTGCTACTGACTGCTACTGTCCTACTTAGTTAGAATTAGACTTTAGATTAGACAAGTTTACCTTGAAGTTATACAATACAAGTCGAAAAGCACATTTTAATTCAATTCAATTCAGTTTGTAATGCCAAAACCCAACAGAGGTTGCCCTCAGAGGGCGATAGTGATAGATCTTATTCTTCACTTAACATGGTGCATTTATTATGATAACTGATTGTCCACCAAAGTCACACATACCATTTTTGTACTCATGTTGTACGCCATCAGAAGTTTGTTCTGTTCGAGTTGAAGAAACATAATTGTTAAGAGACACTCGGCAGTTCAGAAGTGAGCAAATCACTAATACATCTTGACACTGAGCTGGAAATGAAAACAATAAAAAATACGAGCAGTGACATTTTTAGAGAAACTATCAAGACCAGATTTTAGAGTGAATTAACGTCAAAGGGAAAAAGCAGAGAAAGAGCACATGCTGAGAAAGACCACTTTTATGGAACACATTTAACTATTTAAAAACTTGCTAAGTAATAATGCGAAATATTTGTAGATGCAATTTAGAGAAAACCAAATAAAAGTTCTATACATAATGAATGTTTAAATCTAATTTGAATGTGGTATGTATTATTGGAGAATTTTGGAATACAGTAATTTAACAAAATTGTCAGTTCCAAGTTAATGGCCGAACTGGAAAGAAGTCAACAACAATACCTTCTGACACTCCCCTTTTCCTTATCAAACTGTAGGAAACACAAGTGAAAGGAAATAAATGACGAAGCCTGGGTGTTGGTGAAGTCATATGCCACAGTAAATGTATGTGACCCGCACCACTGCTGGTGATCAATAGTCTAGATCCATTGTAAGTGACAGCACCGGTCATAATTAAGAGCCAGTCAGACAGATGGAAAGACAGGTGGATCAACACTTTGAATGGCCACATGAACAGATAACAGACAGACAGGCCGCTCATAAAGGTTTAAACAGGCATGAGATGGGATAAATAGAGCCGTACACATGCAGGCTTGATAAGTATGATTACATATAGGCTTTAGAAAAATTGTTTAGGGACCAAAGCCATTATGAAACACATGCAGTCCATTGTAAACGTGATAGCTCTCTCCACAGAGAGTTTGGACTTTAATTAAAAGGTTGTTTTTGTATTAGACATACGTAGTGCCATGGTTTCAAAAGCAGTTGGTTTAAAAACGGATTTGTGCAATAAACCTATTGGCTTAGACAAAAGAACTGTGTGCACTTAAACAGCTAATAGAGGCAGATGCTATATTTCTGTTGTTCATCTTGTTTTTTCTCACCATTTTTAACTTGATGTGAATTTAAAGGTGTACTGTGCAACATTTCTGGTAAAGGGCACGCCATTTATTTATCTCCATTTGGGATGTTATTGCTTCACTTCCACAGTATTGCACTTTTTTATATAATATATATAATTTATTTTGTTTGTACAAAAACAAAAGAAGTCAATTTATTTTGTGTGTAAATCCTCACAAACATCACTCGACATTAACATTAATAATATTCATATTCATACTCATTTAAAAATTTAATAAAATACACAAATATAGAACAGCACAAAAGACATACGGCACAACACATATTCAAAAACTAAACAGAAAAATAAAATTTAAAATTTAAAATAGAGGAAAAACACTTAATCTCTTTCTGTGCTCCGATAACCTGCCCTTCCCCATAGCAATTCTAATTTAGACTGATAAATTTGAGCTTTTCTTAGCTTTAAAAATGTTAATTTTCCCCCGCAAAACTATCATATTCAAAAAATGTATAAAATTTCCCTCAAAAACACATTATATTTCTGGGAGTGATGACAAAAGAAATGCCCATTGACTGTGAGCAAGACTGGACACAAACCTAAAACAGCCACATAAACGTGCACAGTATTGCATTCATAAACGTATATCCATTTACCATTTATTTAATTACGAGTATTTTTACTGCTCAAAAACATACATTCTTACAGTGAGCGGATTAGCCTCTACACATAATTGTCCTGATGGCTGCATTATTATGTGACAGCCATCAGATCCATTATGGCTGCCACATATCTATGTTTACGTTTATGTTTGACGCCATATTGTGGAATATTCCAAGCCTTGAAATAACATCTCCATCATAATTTGTTGCACTAAAAGCGAGAAACATTCTGCAAAATGGAAATAGTCGTTGGCACAAAAAGGTAGAAAAGAAGGGACCAAATAAATGCATTCTTTAGCAGATGAGGTCAGTGATCATGTTTATATTAATGTATTCGGATAAAAAAACAGCAGGTGTGTCTGAGTCTGACGGAGTGTCTCCTCGTTCATTTACCGCCGCTAAATATTTCATGTTCCCATCAAGACCTATCTGTCAGCACGGCATCCAGGTCTGGTCCAAGTCATCTGTCTCGGAGTCTCTGATAAACTGGCAATCTATCTAAGTTTGTCCTGTGTCATTAAAGATACAGGCACATTCAGCAAAACATGATTAAGATTTCCATAATAATAACACTGCACTTACTTTGGTACAAGTAGAAAGATAAGATTTTTCCCTAAAAGACTGCAAGATTTAGAAGCAATTTCTTCTAAACACTATTTTGTGGCCGTCAGTGTCCAAGTGAGGGGAACATGTCAGCGCAGTGGCAGCTAAGTGGACCGTGGAAAGAGAAATGGTCTAACAGAAAATACACCTCTATAGGAACAATTGGAGGTTGTGATTAGATGCAGCACGGACAGTAAACAAACAATGCAAGTCATATAAAATAGTGTTTATGTTTAAAACGCAGCGTGAAAACACAGTGAAATTTAGATGTGTACCAAAGACTAAATTAAGTGGTTTGATTAAAAATTTAAAAAATAATTCTATCTTCATTTACATTTAAATCAAACAATTTATTGATAACTGGAACTTTGTTAAAATGTAAAGAAATGGGTGTTGAGCCCAACCTTTCAAAAGCTTGGTTTCAAATAACTAAGCTTAAACTATTTGATTGAGATTGCAAATGTTTGTCATTTATTAGTTACAAATATAACTGATCAGGTATAACATGAGTGGTTATTCTTTACTTTTATGAGGTTGTTCCACAGTTCTCTTGTTAAATTTTTTATCATGTTTTGGCTAATGTATCTTTACGGATATACAAACATAGTTGGAGGATTTTGCCAATAACGTTTGATTTATAATGTTTTACCTATGGAACTTATTGGCAAATCTAAATACCACTTCAAGCAATCACTAAAGCATCACAGGGTAGTTGACTAAAGAAATGATTAGTCGGCAGAAGACATGCCCTATGCATAAATCAAAGAGGGCGTGGCGTGAATGATCTTATATATCAATGATCTGACTATGCATCTGACACAAACTCGACTTAGACCCGATAAAAACTATGCATGCAGAGAAGTAGTAACAAAGTCTTCATATTTCAAAGGCAGATTAAATTCATGATTCACTCCAAACCCGGACCGGGCTCAGTGTGCACCTGGCGTAACTCACTCCATGCTTCTCCTTTCAGATGTGATCCACAAAAAACATTTATAATCCCAATAAAATAACATTTGACTAAAAAAAATGTTGGTTGACGACTCGCTATAATTTAATTGACTAAATGCTTACAGTTTCAAACATGACAATTTCCCTTCTATAAACAGATCCCAGAAGACCATTTGCAAGTTGAAAATGTTCCACTCTGTAGCAGGTGTGTATCATCATGGCCAGAGCAGGCTATTTTTGAGAAAGCCATAATAATGTGAACAGCTCAAGTCTCCAAAAGGAAGCATGACATTTGCATACGCATACAATACTTCTGCATCTGTCGCATCGGCCAATTAGTTTGACAGTGGAGAGATTTACAGTCAGCCAGGCCTTTCAGACAGTCACAGACCACCACCGTCTAATGGTGCATTCACATCTGTTAAGTTCCTGAAAGAACCAGACATGCCATTTTACCAAGTGACTGACATTTCAACTGTGCTCGAGTTTGGCTGTGAATGGGCAGTTCAGACAGAGCCCAAAATAGACAGTTTGATCACACTTTTTTCTGAATTCTCCCATATGCAACAGAGAACATTGTATCCTCTGCACAGAAACACAACTGCAATATAGTGTGTTTGTTTATGAAACTCTATTGCTGTGCTGCCCGGAGGTCCAGTGGTTGAGGCACAGAGCGCGTATGCCGTACGCTTCAAGTGCAGCCAGCCGCAGTGTCGTGAGTTTGAATCCCGACTCTGACAATGTACTCCCTTCTTTCTCATCCCCCATTTCACGCGTAACTTTCCTGTCCAATAAAGCCTTCGGACCAAATTCTTATTCTTATTCTTGAAATTCTATTGCCACTTCCAAAATGTCATGCAAGCTATGGGTTACAAGCCGATACATTTGCCAGTCCTGATCCAGACTTGGTGTGTTCAACTGACTGGTAGAAAGGAAAAGGAGAAAGGAAATAAAAACAAATTAATTTTATTTAAGTCATTCCAAAACAAAATGGTACAATAGCATGACGCCCAAGGGAGGCATGGTGCCTAAGAGCTTTATTCCTAAAATGGTAATGCTTCTGAGCTTTTATTCCTAAAATGTAATGTTCTTTTGCTCTATTATTTCCACGTAGTCATAGTTTCACTGTGGAAAATCCAACAAAAATAATCAACAGGTGCAAGCATCTTTTTGGAACAAACGTTATGTAACCAGCTGCCACTCCCCTTGCCCCACTGTGCAAAAAAACAATTGTATTTCTCTTTACTGGAACACAGCTTAGTCACCACCAGCCTTTGATGAGAGGAAAGAGACATGAGGTAGTCCCCCTTCGACAAAGTCAATATTTGCAACAATTAAGCAATAGCAAGCGCTTGAACAGTCATCAATCACAAAACAAACAAATGTGAGGCTAAATGAAATGTGTATGAGATTATTGACTCGTGAAAACATGGATGTGCACTTGAGCTGTGTGTTGTTGAGGCGCCAACAGAGACAAGGCGGGAATGGGCTGGACAGGACCTGTCTCGTCCTGTCAGGGGCCTCGGCCTCCGACCCTGTCTGTCACTCTGATTGAGGAAGTGACTGAAGCCTCTCCAACTGACACACTTCACCTGTAACGCCAGTGTAATTTCTCTTGACCCATATGCCACTGAGTTTTCAATGGGGTTGAAAAGCCTTCAAAATGTGAAAATGTTTCTGAAGGACGAGGTTAAAATTTTGGGTCCCCAATTATCATGGCAAAAATAATTGTGAGGTTCCATGTTCAAGCAATTGTTATGGAATTGTACTTTGTTATAATGAAAACAACAACAATCAAGGATATTTTGGTTTGCCATTAAGCTGTGTTGGCCCAAACGACCAAAAGCAGAACTACTGCAAATTTGGAAAAATCTTGGTGTGATGAAGATGAATGTGAACGTCCCAAGCCTTATTAAAAGGTGTGGTGGCTCATCAAATCTACGTCAAATGTACAAAAATATTTTTGAATGATTCACTACATAGTCATGTAGTCTTTGGCACTCTATATCTGTTTCAAAAACACCCCTGATCTAGACCAGGGGTTCCCAAAGCTTTCCGGCCAGAATCGGCCAAAATAACCGTGCAACCAACTCAAGACTCCCACAGTAAAAGGAAATAGACATTAGTAATAATTTACAAAAGTTGTAAGGATCAGATAACACAATAAACTACTGTTTTCAAGTAGTAAAGTAGTTTTAAAAACTACTGTTTTAAAAAATTGATTAAATAGTGTCATTCTTTTAAATTTACATCTTGAAATCATCTCGTGACCCCCAGGGGGGTCCCGACCCCCACTTTGGGAACCACTAGACCATAAAATCATGGATAAGTGTTTATTTTATGGTGGTAAAATGGTCATTATTTTTGTTGGCGATTATCATGATAATACAGAATGTTCAACTAATTATTATTGTCTACCCTTTTTCATTGCGATAAACAATATTATTATTTGTCTCATCCAAGGCAGTGGAGAGGATAGATTTTACAAACAAGTTTGTACAAACTCAGAGTTTTTTAAACTCTCTGTTGGGTGCAAGACCTGACACATATGAGTGCTATAGTCTTAGAAATTCTTCAAAACTAAACACATTTGCCTGTGTCACTCAACTCCTAATCCATTTGCACCATTTCTAACATAAACTTTATGACAAAATGTTCCCCTGCTGCAAATATTTCCCAGCTTCGAACAACATGGTGAAGAACATGGTAATCTGTCTTCTTCATTGCCTGATGCCTGAGGTGTGTTTTCCCTTGTAAGAACATGTGTGACATTTAAAACAGCACCAATAAATGCAGTTCACATGCGAGGGAAGCCCAGATGTTACTAAATGACTTGAGTCGTCTCCTTGTCCTTTTTAAAGGATATATGTCGGCAGGATGATTTTGTGTAGCCCACGGAGGCCTGTGTATCCGTATGTGGAGGATGTTTGCATCTTTGGATGTTCTCTTCTCAATCTGAGACAGGAGGGAGCCCTGAGGGATGCACTCCATCTGCTGATTTGAGCTCTTCATCCCACATCAGGATGTCTATGCGTGTTACCATGTTGCATTTAATGCTGCATTAGATTTAATGCAATCAACACATGTGTTGATTTGTTTGAGGCTATTTCAAAAATATTAAAGGGAACGTATTATGAAAAATCAATCTTGAGCTTTTAGCCATGTTATAATGTTGTTTCACCATCATTTGTGTAATTAGAGTTGGACTTAGATTGATTCATGCATGCTGTATGTTTGGAGTAATCTTGTATTGACCTGAATCTGGACTTGAGCGCTCAGAAAATGTCTGTTTTCCCCGACCCCCTATATCCTCCCACTCCTAAATGCAAGGTTGAGGAATGTTGTGTAGCAATAAAAGCAAGTTAATGAAAATGAAAAGCCGCTACGTGCTACGCCATGAAAAGGCCTGGCTTGTCAATTCTAAAAATTAATTACAGAAAGTCATTGGTTATTCTTTCTATAATTAAGCTGTTTTAGAAAAAAATAAAATCAACTGTATTTTTTTGTTATTTCCTTGGCTTCATTTCACAAATACTTCGATTACTATTACAGGTACAGTATTACTGGCTTGCAATGCATTTCTGGTTGGATGTAATTCTGCCTTTGGCACTTTTTCATGTCAAATGGCAAAGTGGGTGAGTCAAAACCAATGCCAAAAAGGTCTTTATAAACGTGGCTTTCTTGTCTGAATATCTGCCTTTGCTGTTATAATACTTATAGCCCTCTACATGAACCACCCCGTAAGACGGGAAATATCTGGTAAAGTTATTTCAAGTAAAAACGTCTGCACTTTCATCTGTGACGCAGGTCGCTGGTCCTGAGTGGTTTCTGAACTAGATTGTTTGGCCATAGCTTGTATATAAGGACTACTCTGTACCAGGAAACTGAGGCCAATCAAACGGTCCATTTGTTCTGTGTTCTGTTCCTCAGTGGCTGGTCCTGTCTCTAATGAAGCACAGGCGAGATTCATCTGCGTCCCATTTGGACACATTATCTCGCAGCAGTCTGATGTACGCCATGTCGCTCTGGCTACATCACTTTCATTTACCTCTGTTACAGTCCTGTGTCAGCGCCTCCATTTTTTCTTATGCACAACCTATGGCTCACTTGGTTTGTTGTCTTTTTTTTACCATCTTTCTGAGTGTGTCTTCGCCATCTTATGCCTGTTATATCACTATAAGCTTGCATAAGAAGGAATATTGTATGTAGACTGGGGTATATTTGAACATCAGTGCACCATGGAAAATTCAGTAATTTTGTGTAAAGAGGATGACAAAATCTGTTTGGCCATTTTGACACATTTTAAAGAGCACTGTCTCATCCTACTCTTATCAGTGATAGAAGTGTTGCTTGCATCACAACCTTCTTTGCATATTTTAGTTTGCTATTTGAAAACATTATGCATTTATGTAGACAAAGAGAAAAAGATTCAGCAGTCATCTGGATACTGTTTTTAGAAAGACAATATGTTTCGACTCTCATCCAATCCAATCTGGTCTGAGAACTCAGTTATTGAACCTACTCTGAGTACGCCCTGCCCACCGGTCAGAACCTCCTGATAATAGCTGTTTACAATTTTTTTTAAACTACACTTCTTTGTATCCTAACAGCCCTGTAATGGGCTGTCAAAATCCCATTGTAAAGTGGCTGATGATAGCCAATTACAGAGTTCTCAGACTCGATCCACAGGTTGAGAATGACTCTTGGATGAGAGTCGAAACGTATTGTCTTTCTAAAAACAGTGTCCAGAGATGATATTGGTCATATTATTCAAGAATAATATTAATCACAAGTTACAAGGCCATTATTAAACATAACTAGACATGCTCATGCCAATGCAATTTTCCACAAAGGTTTCTTATTGTCCCCACCTTTGTGGTTGAAATTGGCAGCTTTGGACTTCACAATTATGAGCCCTAGGTTTATGCAATTAAGTGAATAACAAAGTGATCTGGTCATTTACAAAAATAAAACACAAAAACCGTGTAAAATACACAGTGTGATACAGTGTTTGAGTACTGAGCACAGCTCTGCCATCTCCTGCAGAAATCAGTCTAGAGACCCCCAGTGTGTCAGTCAGGGAAGGAAGAAAAATAACATCCTGGGGCTCTGACTTTGAGCTTTTGGCTTTAACGATGCATTCCAATCCCATCTGATGAATTACAACTATCTATATGAGTAGAGTTCTCCATTACAGATTATCCACTTCATAAGTCATAAACGTTTGTGTGAAGTTTATAAGAGTAAAAGGAGGCCACTTAAATTTAAGTGAAATCAAGTGATTTATTAATCATGTTGAGCACATTCGGAGAGCGTTACTTGATTAACAATTAATTCCCCTCCCCAATCCATGTTACAAACGCAGTACAAATGTTTTTCCCATTAAATTATACAGACTTTTCAAAAGACTGAAACCGTCCTTAGCAACAATTGACCATCAGTGTGGCACTACCAAAACAATTTTAATTTTAGGCAAATTTTAGATTGGCAAAATGGTCCACCAGTGCGTGGTTGAAACAGGACAAGCAGAAGAATGAATGCATGAATAGTCACTATGTCAATCTTTTTTTATGTAATCAATCGTGATTATTCAGGTCACTATATAACTGTAATAATGAAAAATAATAATAATAATAATTGTAACACATTAAGAGGCAAAATTAAGTAATTTCAATTTCAACACATGTATACATTTTCAACACATGTATACATTTTCAACACATGTATACATTTTCAACACATGTATACATTTTCAACACATGTATACATCTTTTTGTCCTTGATATTACTACTCCTCATTTAAAAGCATTTTTGCGGTTCATAATATTTGTGCATATTATTACAGTTCATTACATCCTCCTACCTGATGGTTTTCCCCTCGCTCTCCTCCCATCTCATTGCCATCTCATCTCGTCCTCTCTGTGTGCTTGCCCACTGAGCCCAGTCTACCACTCACAGCTTTAGAACGCACTTGACCTGCAGGCTGTCGCGTGATTCAGACCATTGGATTACAAACTACAGTTATTGGATCTCGCAGTGATGATGGGAACAACATTTGCATAAAGACACATGCGACACATCTCTGGTGGTTATTCTGTCACACAATCAAACTCAATGGGCTTCACTCACTCAGAATGAACAATTTCACTAAACTATGTCTCTATGAAGCTTTGTATATTTCACAAACGCCACAATCACAAATGTATCAAAATGGAACTTTAAGTTTGAAAAAGATTTTTCGTGTGCTTCGGTAGTGCAGTGGATGAGGGTGTTGCACATGTGTGGTTGCTACCACCACTCTTGGATTCAATTCTAACCCATAACAATTTGCCACATTAGTCTTCACCTCTCTCCCCATACAACTGTCCTTTCAAATAAAACCTTTGGGCCAGAAAAAGAAAAAGAGTTCTCACTTTTATAAGCCAATCAAGACATAATTATTTAGCTTTCCCATGTGTGTAAAATACTGTTGGAAAATCACACTACGCAGCCAATCGCTTACAGATTAATTCAATTCAAGGTATTGTTTAACAGCAGTGATTTAAACCCAATTTTATGGGACCATTTTCTACCTTCATTATCCCTTGTGCAAATTATTTCAGCAGCTTTTTACAGTTGTGACATTCTATATCACTTACATATTCCAGTTAGAAGTGCATTCTTGTAATACCACAATCACAGTTACAATATTTTGTATGTTGTAATCTGTAGCTAAAAGATGTAGTTTGCCAACACCACAATGGGCCTGTCTGATGCCTGGGGGGTATAGACAGCGGCACTTACTGCCACAGGGGACGCACACTCCTGAGACAAAACAATGTATCTACTGCAACCGCATATATACTACACAACAGTCTTATACGACACCGAGCCATAAAGTGGATTTTTCTAATTTAAGTGTACATGGATGCAGTGGAAATAACAGAAGGAGGAGGGTGAGAGTGCGGTGTTATAAAGGCCTGACAACAGTGAGAGAGGCGCAGAGGGAGATGGGAGATAATTTGACACTTATCAAAGCTGTTGAATAGAGAGAGAGTTTTTAATATGAGTTGAGTTAATGGGATTAAAGACAAAGAGTGTGTTATGTGAGATACAGAGGCTGGAGAAGATGATAATGAAGTCAATATGCAAACAGTTGCATTTGAAAAGGGTGCAGTGGAAAATAAAGTTTGAAAAGGCATATGTTTGACTATCCTAATGTCAAATGCTCCTTGAGGTGCAACCCACAAATATTGCCCATGTCTCACATAAATTAAAATGATTTTAAAGTGAGGCTATTAGATTGTTCATTGTAAGAACCTTTCATTTTTGTTAATGTATAAAATATATTTGCCATAATTCGTTCTCTTGGTGCAAATAGTGTTTGGCTTTTGAATTATGGTAAACTAAATTCAAGATAAGGCTAGCCATGTGATTTCATATTATTTAAATACCATCATATTAGAGGTGGGCTATATAACGAAATTCAGATAATAACGTGACTCCTATAAATATATAGGACTCCTATAAACTCCTATATATTATATATATATATATATATATATATATATATAATATTATATATATATATTATTATATATATATGTATATATATATATATATATATTATATATATATATTGAGTCACATTATTATCTGATTTTTAATATGTATATATATATATATATATATATATTATATATATTATATATATATGCATAAGGTGATATTTCTGCACATTTGCTATTTAATAAATTAATTTCATAAACATTTCACATTTGTATGACAATTAAATCTCAACTAATAAGTTTAAAGATGGGTTTTAACACATTTCTGTTGGATTGACATCATGTTGTCTGAATATTGTTATTTGGAAGCTCAAATTCAGATATCTCATCCATTTGTCACAGGCATCCACAGAAAATCCTACTCCTTCTAGCCAACAGTAATTTCAAGACTATCAAAACGACAGATAATTGCCATGCCATTTTACTTTATGTTGAAACATAAGTAACAGCAATGATGGCTCAAAACATATCTCGTGTTGAGGAGAGCTCAGACTGCAACCTGATTAGGCCCAGGCCGAGTCCCACTCAATTAATGGGCCAATTGACTACTATTGCCACACAGCTGCTGCCTTCTTTAAGAGGCTCTGATCAACCGTGGTTTAGGTTCAAGCTGTCAGGCTGGTTCACCATCTTGTGTAGGCTGTATGTTGATTACAAAAAGGCCTGAGTGCTGAGCTATTTAACAAACGTTCAAATCTCAAAACTATGTGAATGTTGCTGCGTGAACAAGGTGTTGGTTGCAACGCTTCTCATGAGGCGCCTCTATAAATAATAACCTTTTAACAAGTGTATGATTCAGCGGCTGTGATGTCAAACTGCACTCTGATGCAAGAATGGGCTTTCCAATTTAAGGGCAGTTTGAGGAGGGCAAAA
Source organism: Chaenogobius annularis (assembly GCA_015082035.1). Lineage (NCBI taxonomy): Eukaryota > Metazoa > Chordata > Actinopteri > Gobiiformes > Gobiidae > Chaenogobius > Chaenogobius annularis. Next base: position 105,868 of record BJKM01000330.1, on the reverse strand, counting down.
TATCGAAATTTGGATTTTAGTGAATATTGTTTTTAAGATATGCTAAATTTGAATACTCAGTATATTGTTTGTAGTGAAAAGTGTTCATTCATTCAAAGACTTCTGTTCAAAGTGTTCATACATTAAAAGACTTCTGTTGGTTTGACATGATACTCCCAAAAAATACTGAGATATACATTTTTGTCACTCTAAATCTATATTTATATATATAAGTGACCAAGGTGAATAGTTCTAAAAAAGCGTAAGGAGTGAGATGATGGCGTCTTAAGTCTGCAGTGATGAGAATCAGAAACTTATGTGGGAGACAACAAGCTCAGGCTTTGCTCCAAGTTTTAATTAAAAATGTCACCTGTTATTTTAAGTTGAGGTAATTACGTGTAACTGTGTTACTTCTACACAGATAGTGGAACCAACTTCCAGACAGCCTGAAATTGTCTGTAGATATTCATAACTTCACTCAAAATCTGAAAAAGCACCTCCTAGATCATCAATGATGTCAACATCAGCCAAGGTACATTTTAGATGTATTTTTTATCCGTCTGAAAGACGAAAGAAATTGAGAAGTGTATTTTACTGAACTAATGTTAGTAATGAAATGCATACTTTTATTATGTTGTGTATTCACCTGCCCATGGACTGCAGATGGAAAGTAGCAGCTGAATCTGGTGCAGATCATCTTTTCTCTTGAAGATTAATTATTTTGTACATGGTTCCTGGAAAATAAAGACTAAACTAAACTACAGTTCTAATCTACTGTAGCAATGGTGTAGTCCAATTTTAGATCAGTTTAGCCCTAGTTTAACCCTGAAATAGTGCTATTATAGGCCACCCTTGTTACCTGGTACTCCGAAAGCCAAATCTTTTCTAAGGTGGTACTTAGTGTGAAACATTTGAGAACCACTGAGTTTAAGTATCTTGTCTGGCCTAGACGTTTTACATATACTACAGTTTTATCGCTCATAGTTCAAACAAACATGATGACAGGCCTTTCAGCTAATCAGAAAAACGCATGGTCCGTCGAACAAACATGGCTGCTTACGAGGGGGAAAAGACGCAGAGGACTCAATCCATGAATTAAGCACTAAAAGTTTTGAATCTGAGGTGAGAGAAGTTACATTTTGCTTGAAATTGATGACGGATGACCAATGACCTTGTTAATTCGCCATGCGTCATAAAATCAACAACCCTGATTGCTCTGTCTGAGTTTGGCCTGAGACGCGGGGGAGGAGGTGGTAACCGGACTGGATCTCAAGCTATTCATGGCTTCCTGTTATTGTCCACATCGTGAGGACTTTTCATCTTTCAAAAGATAGAATAATTTGTTTTAAATTGTTAATTGCCATGGACACAGTCCTAATTATTCATCATTCTGAAACCTATCTTCAACATCAAACCTTTCAGTAAAATGTGTAAAACCAACATAGTCTCAGCACGTGGATTGGTTTTCGCTCCCATAAATGCCTGTGTCTCATTCACAATATTCATTTTCTTAGAAGATATATCTGATAGATACTGACCTGATCTTCAATAAATCATTACATTTGTCCCTTCTGAAATGTGTGTTTGTCCATTTTGGAGCGTGTAACTCTTTGAGGATAAACAAAAACTCTCTTGCCAGCAATAATGTTTAACAATGTAATTAATTTCACCAGTCAGTTGTCATGTTGTCTGAAATGTACCTGTTTTGTTTTTATATAATCTACAGCATCATATTGATAGAGTGATAGAGGTGAAAACATGCTATTTTAATCAAACATTTTAAAGAGTTCTCGGTTAGGTAAAATAGACCGACAGCCTTTAGCCAAAGTCTACAAATTGATGTAGAACATTGAGAAATAAATTCTACCTGATGTCGTTCTATTTTATTTTATCAAAGTTTGTAATTTGCAGCATAAAATCTGCTGTGCCACAGACACAGGTCATTCGTAATCCAAAAATAACATCAGGAAAATATGTTCAGCACTTGATTGCTCATTAAAAAGTTTAAATAGATTACGTTTTTGAAAATCCACAACAAAACATTCAAATAATGCAGAAATGTGCAAATAATACGCAACTGTGTGACTATCAGTGAAAGATACAGAACCTAGTATCATGCTTTTATGTTTTACGTGAAGACAAACTCAGCATAATAATGAACATATTGACTAGTTTACGAAGTCTTTAGAAATGAGCTATAATGATTTTAAGTGAGATGGTTTAATGGCAAATCAATGTCTCATTATTTATTATAACGCTAAAAGCTTACATTTGACTTAATTCAATCCAACTCTCTCAATGGAAAGATCTCCAGGCAGCACAATGCGGCCCTCGCCCCCACACCATCCTCCCCTTCACTGACAACCAGAAAGGGCACCATGAATTCTTGACATCCCGCTAGTTAATTACAATGACTGCACATGCACTGCTGGTGATGTATAATTATCGGCACCAATGGTAGACCTGCTTTGTGGCATAGAAAAAGAAAATAGCATGGCTTACAGCGATGACTTTTCTATGGACTGAGATGGCGGGTTTATCTGATAGTAAATTTAAATTGTTTTCATTAATGCATGCCCATTTTTATTTCATTCGTGTTGTTTTTATTATTGCTCATTGTTTTATGTTGCACCTTAATGTCGAAACAAGTTCCTATGTTTGTGAATTTTGTTCATTGACAATGGCATTAAACTCTCTGATTCTCTAATTCTGATTCTGAAAAGCTATTGTGTCATAGTGTGGTTTTGATAGAGTGCAGGGGGTGGATTGGGGATTGTAACGATATTATAGTTATACCAGTTATAGTTTGTTTGTAAAAATGTAAGTAATAATATTCTTGAGCATAGGGATGTCAAGATTATTTCGTTAATTCAGGTCACAATATAATTGTAAGAACCAAAAAACAATAATCGTGACAATTTTAGAAGCAACATTATTTCTTTTAAGCTCAATCTATGGTCCAAAATATAGATCTAAATGTAAAAAACCCTTTTAGATAGATGTTTTGGCAAATTTTAATTTATTTTGTCTTTCAGAAAGTTCTATTTCGTAAAGTCGGTCACAAACGTAAGGAAAAGTAACATGTTAGACAATGTGAATGAAAGAAAATTAAAGATTTCACTGTAATAGTCACAGTCCCAATAATCGTGAATTGTTAAATCACTGTTTTTTTCACAATCTTAACACTAAAATTTGATATTGGGACATCCGTAGTTGAGCATCAGTGGGTGGAATTGATAGTTTAACAATTTCCATTATCTTTTCTCATCTTGTTTTGGGTGTGTGGTTCCGACCCTGAACATTTTGATTTTATTCCTTTCTTGTGTTTGAAGCCTGTTGATGTCATTAATAAAAGGTAATGAGGCTGATCTTGTGGAATTTTTGCCATAAAGTTATTCAAATTCCAAATCAGCAATAATCATTGGTAAAGCTCAATACAGGTCACACCCTCCTCTTTTTTCAATGATATGATTTATCCAATAGCACCATCTTACAAGACACAATAGTACAATGCAACAGTGCACACAGGTTGTGGTCATGTCAGGTATGAATGTGCTAACAGCAGCTGTGGATATACTCACAAGCATAAATCAAGCACAAGTTAGCTAAATTAAAAGTAAAGCAAATGCTTCGCAAAAAAAGAAATGTTTAAAGCCTAAGAATATAGGAGCACATTGTATAAGTGCACATCTGGACTAATCAATAACACAACAGCTAAAAGGCCTATACAAAATAACTTACTAAAAATGTGACTGTGTACTTTTAGTCATAGCTTTTTTCTTAGTGTGGTCAATCAACCCTTCCTAAAATATTCTGCAGCAGATCGTCAGCACCATGCCATGCAGGCAACTGACAGAGAAAGCAAGTGTTAAAACTGGTGAGAGAAGTCACTTGGCATGCACCACGTAGAGAAATATGCACCAATTAACTTTTAAATGTATTTTCACTACTTGCATTTTTATTTCGGCATTAATAACTTGTTGCGTTCTATTAGCGCACAAATAATAAAGTGTGTGCTTGGTTGCTACTCACGAGTGCCATCAAAGCGGGTGGCGATGGTATCCAAGAAGGTGTTCTGCGGGGCCAGGAGCCCCCGCATCACCGGCATCCTGCTCCGGGTCGACTGAGTCCTCCTGTTCCGGCGCCCAGGGGCAGCGCTGGACTCCTGCTCAGACCCGAAACCCGGAAGGAACCGAGAGGTGCCCGGTGCGCATCCCAGCCCCTGGAGAAGCGCACCGATCCGAGATACGCGCGGTGGCTCCACCTTGGCACCGCGGGGGTTATGACCATAATCAAGTCAGCGGAGAACGAGTAACAACCGCGGGCTGCACCTGAGCACCACTCGACGGGGAGGAGATTGGGAAATTAAATTAAATTGCAGGTAATTCGTTCGCTCTGCTGCATAAGATGATGGAGCAAGGATGGAGCGGCTGCAAGTTTTGATGCTGATGGTGCTTGGAGTCAGTGTTAAAGCTCCTCCTCGTCACTCTCTCTCCTCCTGCACACAGGTCCTACATGCACATTGCACACACTCCTGCATGGATCTTACCACAACTGATAGCAGATGCACAGTCACATGACTCTTTTCAGGTCTTCACGTTGTGTCCCTGTTCAAAGTGGAGATGGGGGACAACAAAGAGGTGCTTTTAGGGAACAAGAGACCGTGCCCCGGACGACACCCCTGTGCTTAATTATTAACATAGCCCCTTTCAAGCACACAATCCTGGCCGCAGCTGTCCAATAGCCTAATAAAGATTATTATCTTAATTATCAGACGTAAATCCCCCCCAAAAAAGATACCAGAGCACGTTAAATGCAAAGAAAAATATACAATAATGCGTTTCTGTTAGCTCAAAACTCTCAACATATTCTGACACGGACTTACCGAACGCACTATGGGAGTCTGCTTTGTTCTCGGCTCTCCTCAGGACCACATGGCACTGAGCAGCTCCAGACTTTGAAAAGAAGAGTGATCTGCTTAGAGTAGTGAGTTTCTGCTCTCTACTGGCCAGTGGGGTCTACTGCAAGTTTAGACACGCATATAAGGCCCAACTTTGTTGTTCTGGAAAAGTCCATAAAGTGAAATAATGAAATTATTTCCAAAATTGCTTATAGTGTAACCAATTTGCATGCCCCCAACTCGCCTTATAAGGGAAAGGTTTCGTTATGTATATGTATATAGGAATAAAGTCGCTGAACAGCATGCTCAGGGGTTTATTGCCATTGTCAGTGAACAGAATTCACAAAATAAGAACTTGCTTTGGAATTAAGGTGCAACACACAACTATGATTAATAATAATAGTAAATATATCATGTCGGTGTAATCCCTCATTCGTCCAGGAGTGTTCCATTGTAGAAAAAGATTCAGTTGTAGTCATCTGGACTGCTTTAGGGAAAAACAAAACGTTTCAACTCTCATCCAAGAATAATTCTCATTCTTCTGGGCGGAAACTACTAACAGCCCTGCCATGCCCTCTACATCCTATTGAACACTGACTTTCGATCCCTCCTCATTGAGTACCTGATGAGCATCAGAATGCCCCAGGCGTCTCCAGGGTTTTAACAAACCATTATAAACAACCGAAAGGTTGAATCTTAAACCTCCCTTACGATTTAAAGGAAGGATTGTCTTTTTTAACAAAGATTGCCTCCTTAACCCCTCTTTCAAACCATCTTTAATGCACCTTAGACACTATACATGACACAGGAAAAAAACGAAACAAAAACAAAACATGCAAACACACGTACATCCACGCACACAATCACAAACATACATGCAAACACACACAAGTACAGACACACCACACACACACCCACACACACACACACACACAATAACCCTGCTCTGGTTTCTAGACTGTTGTCCTTCTATTTGTCTAATGTCTGTATTGTTGTCTGTCTTTTGTTGTTTTTGTTCTTGTTGTCCTCACTATTGTTACTGTTTTGTATTTGGTAAATAAAGTTTAAAAGAAAAAAAAACTCATGCAGGAGGCTACTGTCCATCTGCACCAGAACCTTCCACCCTAAGAACAGTTTCTTTCTCTCTGCTGTGGACTTACAAACACTTAACACCTGCCATTTTAACTATTATTCAAACCAATAACCACTCATTGCACTGCTAATTTTTTGCACAATTGATAAATTTATTTGTATTCAGACCAAGTCTATTTTATTAGTAAATTCTACATTTTATGCATGCCCTTTGTGATATATTTACTGTAGATAAAGATTCAGTTGTAGTCATCTGGACTTTGTTTTAGGAAAAAACAAAATGTTTCAACTCTCATCCAAGAGTCATTCTCAAGCTGTGAATCAAGTCTGGGAACTCAGGTTTTATATCTTACTCTGTGTAAGCCCTGCCCACGGGGCTGAAACTACTAACAGCCCTGAGATGTGTTAAGAGTGGAAGATGGTGGAAGAAGAGAAGGGAATCAGAGTTGTAAAAGGTCAGTGAGCGTTGGGTGGGAGAGGTCGGTTTCAGATGAGTGATTATAGGGGGTAGATGTATATTCAATTGTAATGAAGTCAGTGAGAAGATTTTTCCAGTGGTTAATGTGTACGCTGTTGCAGGTTTTCCAATTCATGCGGAATTTTTTCTTGCCGATGGTTAGAGCTGTGAGGAGTGTTTTGAAGTTTATCGTTTTTTCAGTAATTATTGTGAGATCCCCTAGCAGGCAGAGAGAGGGGGATAATGGGATGTGGCACTATAGTGGATAGTGATAGTGTAACCTCTTCCCAAGAGTGTTCGACTGGAGTGCATTGCCAGGTTGGATGGTTATATGTGTCTATACTTTTTTGAGTGCAATGTGTGCAAATCTCTGATGCGAAACCCAATTTAGCTAATCTGTTACCCGTGTAATGTATTCTGTGAAGTGTTTTGTATTGTATTAATTGTTAGTTGGCATTTTTGGACATAAGATAAAAATGTTTACAGATTTGGGTACATCATTGAGTCCATCCTCACCTCCTTCATCACCGTGTGGTACGCTGGAGCCACAGCCAGGGACAAACAGAGACTACAGCACATTGTGTGCTCTGCTGAGAAGGTGATCGGCTGCAGACTTCCATCTCTGCAGGACCTGTACGTTTCCAGGGCTCTGGGACGAGCAGGTCGGATCACAGCTGATCCTTCTCACCCTGGACATGGTCTATTTGAGCCATTTGAGCCCCTCAGGCAGGAGGCTACGATCCTTCCGGACCGGAACCTCCCGCCTCAAGAATAGTTTCTTTCCCTCTGCCGTTGAACTCATGAACACTTCTTAGCACCTGCCACTTTAACTGCAACTATTCAATTACTCACTGCACTGTCACTTTCTGCACTACAACTGTACATTTAACTGTAATTCTTGTGCACATAGTAATGCCTATTTTTATTTTCATTTTATACTATAGTAATTTTAAATTGTTTCTTAATGCATGCCCTTTTGATTTCATATATGTTGTTTTTATTATTGATCAGTGTTGTATTTTGCACCTTAATGCCGAGACAAGCTCCTATGTTTGTGAATTTTGTTCATTGACAATGGCAATAAACTTTTTTTTATTCTCTGATTCTGATCAAGAGTTATTGAAAGGTCATTTTCCCATTTTATTGTTGGTCGGCATATGGTCTGAGATGGCTTTGAAATTATTTTGTTAGAATTATTTTGCTATTTTGTTATTAGAGAGAAGTTTCTTTCGGGAAGAGATATTGATCAAGTCTGATATTGCAGGCGGGAGTTCTAAATTTGTGGGTCTGACGTTTATTTTTCCATAACTGATGATTTGATTTGTAGGTATTTTAAAGAATGATGGCTCCTGATGCCAAACTCCTGGACCAAGTGTGGAAATGTTGTTAATATGTTGTTTTAAAAAATATGTTTAATGTGGGTGAAACCTTTTTCAGCCCATGTGGGAAAATTAAGTGTTCTTTTATTGCTTAAGAAGTCAGAATTGTTCCAAAGTGGGGTGAAGTTAGTTGGGGCAAGTGTGGAATTTGTGATTTGGTGAAATTTCCACCAGGCTCAGGTCAGAGTAGAGGCTTACGGTTATAGCATTAAAGCATGTGTGTTGTTTTATTGACTTGGTGAGAAATGGGATGTCAGCTATATTTAGTTCTTTGCATAACGATTGTTCTATTTCTAGCCATGTAATATCAGATTGGGTGGGGTGGGTCCATTTGTAAATTTATTGTAGTTGGTTAGCCAATGAGTAATATTGAAATTTGGTGCTTCTAGTCCTTATTGAGCTTTGTTCTTTTGTAATGTACTGACTTTAATCCTTGGTATTTTATTTTTCCAATAGAAGTGAGTGATAATGGAGTCTAGTGATTTCAACCAGATGAGTGTGGGGTGGGTTGGGAGCATTGAGAATAAATAGTTTATTTTTGGTAAAATTGTCATCTTTATTGCTGATATCCTGCAAATTATGGAGAGGGAAAGGTTGAGCCATCGAAGTAAGTCTTCTTCTATTGTCTTTAGCAGTGGTGTGAAGTTGGGTGTCAATGTTCTGACAACCTCCACGTGATCCGACCTGCTCGTCCTAGAGCCCTAGAAACGTAAAGGTCCTGCAGAGAGGGAAGTCTGCAGCCAATCACCTTCTCAGCAGAACGCACAATGCGCTGTTGTCTCTGCTTGTCCCTGGCTGTGGCCCCAGCGTACCACGTGTAAAACTCCACCATCATCTGCACTGGCAGCTTGGCTTCCCTCAGCTGCCGCAGGAAGTACATCCTCTGCTGGGCCTTCTTGATGAGGGAGCTGATGGAGGGCTCCTTCTTGAGGTCATGGGTGATGGTGGTGCCGACGAAGCGGAAGGAGTCCACGGTGAAGGAGTCTGTCATGATGAGGGGGGGCTGGGGGGCTGTGACTTTCCTGAAGTCCATGCTCATCTCCACTCATCTCCACTGTCTTCTGGGCGTTGAACTCCAGGTTGTTTGCCGCTACACCAGGACACCAGCCGGTCCACCTCCCTCCTGTAGACGGACTCATCCCCGTCCGAGATGAGCCCGATGAGGGTGGTGTCGTCCGCAAACTCGGAGTCCATGGCTGGAGGTGCAGCAGTTTGTGTACAGGGAGAAGAGCAGAGGAGAAAGTACACAGCCCTGTGGAGAGCCTGTGTGGATTGTCCGAGTGTCTGAGACATTCTTCCCCAGCCGCAACGCACTGCCTCCGATCCGTCAGGAAGTAAGTGATCCACCTGCAGGTGGAGTCAGGCACGTTGAGCGGGGAGTGCTTGTCCTGGAGCAGAGCAGGGAGGATGGTGTTGAATGCAGCTAGCTGAAGTCCACAAACAGGATCCTGGCATAGGTTCCAGGGGAGTGCCAGGTTGACGGCATCTACAGAAATGTTGGCTTTGTAGGCGAACTGCAGGGGGTCCAGCAGGGAGGAGGTGAAGGACTTGAGGTGGGGCAAGACCAGGCACTCAAATGACTTCACGACTACAGACATCAGCGCCACGGGCCTGTAGTCATTATGTCCAGTGATCCGGAGCTTCTTAGGGACAGGAACAATGATGGACACAACATAATGTTAAGATAATGTTCACTCTATTGCCTACTATTATATTGTTTGATGGGATTGTATCACACCACACGCACACGCACACCCACAGACACTCAACATATAGGGCTTGAAACAATGGTTGTAAAACAGGTTACACACACATAGCAGACTGATTCACTCAGGACTGTGCCCTGCTGCTTGTGGGGGCTTGGCCAAAGATAGGGGGTTTTGGTGGGACTATTAAAATGTACATGAGAGAGGTGAGATTGCGTTAGTGACGAATGGATGCAGTGCCATCTCTCTCCACGGTTTACACCATGTAAACTACCTGGATTCTTGAACTTTATTAAAAACAGAAAAGGATGAGTCTAGTCATCATTTGAGAGAGGCCACCACAGGAATCTAAAGAATAGGGAAGAGTGGAGACATGGACGCACGCCTCTGGAGAACAAAGGGTTTCATCAGTAAGAACTGCATTTATAGTTGTCATTATTAAGAGAAACATGATAAATACAGTATTTTATTTGCAAAATAAAAAAATCAACAATTCATCACTTTCCAAAACCCCCAGCAATTTTAGCTTGATTTGTTAAGCAAGTATGGGCTATTTGTTCAATTAAAATTGGCTTGTAGTATCAATAGATTTTATACAGGAATAAAGCATACTATTAAAAGTACAGATTTCAAACGCAGATTTCATGTCAACCAAATAAAACCTCACAAACCATTTCCTACAATAAAGTTCAGTGCTGAAAGTGCCATGTTTAGGATTGGACCTGCACCAGGTCAGTGTGCAGGTTAAACTGAGCATGTTGCAGTGGGTCTGGAGTGTTGCTTTAGATATGCTCCAGACAAGACTCAAACTGACAGTAAAATAAGTGGATTTGAGTCAGGCTGAGTCAGGACAGTGAATAGTTGAAATTCACAGTGTGTGAAAGCACATGTTGAAGCCCAAACTAAAATAACTGAACACCTGTGTAATGAGTCAGAACCTTGGTGTGAAATTACACGTATGAAACTGTGCTAAATTAATTGAACCCTTGGAACAATTGCAAACAATTCTATTCTCTAAAACGTACAGGGCTTAGGCCACCATCCCTGGGTTTCAGCTTTGTGTTATATGTAACATTTTGATGATTTTTTCCCCTTCGAAAATGTTTTATTCAACTAGGGAACTACCAGTAACCAAGCAACTGTTGACCAGACAAGCTAGCAAAAGGAGGACACCATGTTGACTATTTAGATTCGTAGAGAAGGAGGCAGCCCAATACAGCAGAATTCAAATAGGCCAAACGTGAATTAACATAGCCTATTTGACACAAAAGAGCTCTGGGAAAGCCAGAGATAACAATGGGGTGGGTATACGCTGGTGGTGAGCGCCTCTCTGATTGGCCGCCACTCTTACTCCTCTTCTCTGATTGGCTAAAATAACTTCCGCACTCTCTGAAGGAGGAGAAGGAGGAAGCGTATCTGGATCATTCAACGGCCCACGGAGCCTCTTTTACCTCCGCTCCTCGTTCAGCTGTATCTACATTAGGTAAGGCTTCAAATGATTGGATTCTATTTGTTGATATAGTGGTGAGGAATTAATATGAGGCCACTGTTGTTTAATATGTTGAGTCGTTAGCTTCAGACAGCCTGTAGTGTTATTGCGTTGGTTAATAACACACATATAAACTGCGATTATACCGCTATTGTGCGCATAAAACACTACATCCATTGTGTAATTTGATACTTCTGTGTGTCTTTGTCCTGTTAAGCGCTCTTGTCAGGCTGCTTTTTTCCTGTTGGCTCAGTTTGTCTCCTCCCTATCATGCCATGATCTACTCACGATCTACACGTATGCAATTCGTAGAAGTGGCCCTAAAATGTCATGCTACAACCTGTTCTGGTCAGGGCTAAAGGCTAAGAGGATCAGGAGATTATTTTCAAGCAATGCAGTGTTGAATAATTGCTCCATCTTTATTTTTTAATTATTCATGCAATACAGTAATAATAATATTATATTACTAATAAATGATTTTGGTTGCGTTCACACTTTCACCACATCACAATTGGGACTAAACAAGGACTAAACACAAAACTAAGCCTGGACTAGACCAGAACTAAACAATTACTAGAACAGAATCAACCCAAGTCTACATCAGAGCCAAAATGGCCTCAATTCAGGACTCAAGTGTCAGCGCAACCTTAGTTATGCCTCAAATCTACTCATTTGAGAAGATAGTTGCTTTTAGGAAAGGTAGCTGACATAAAAGAAACCTGTAAGTAACCACATGGATAGATCAATACAATAGATTCTTTTGTGATGATATTTTTATAATAGCTGATGTATAACGTATTCACGTGTGATTTGTTACAGCCTCAAAGATGTCTCAGAAGATCAAGGCCGGTTCAGTTGTGGAGATGCAGGGAGATGAGATGACCCGGGTCATCTGGGAGCTCATCAAAGAGAAGCTCATCTTCCCTTACCTGGAGTTGGACATGCACAGGTAAACACATCAGTGTAATTACCACATGCTTGTCAGGTGGGCTGCCTAGGGAACTGGTGGGGGCATAATGCTGAAGACTTCTTTTCTGCCACATAGGGCATTCAAGATGTTGCATTTGTTATACATAACCAATTGATATAAAGATATATAGGTTTAACTATCACTTAAGATAGTTGTAGAAGTTTATAATCAGACTGTAGGTTTTGCAGCAACCCTTCTGCACTGTTAGTGGTGATTTGGATAGCAAATACAAAGCAAATACAAAGCAAACCCCCACATCTACAGCGACACAATTTTATGCAAATCTTTGCAAAACATAAATTAAAAATATGTTTTAATGATGGAGTATGTATAATTGAAGCATACTTGCACATATTATGCTAAAACATGGTCTCCTTAGACATGGTTCATTTAGTTGTAAATTGTGGCTTGGGCTTGGCTTTCACAATGAACCGATCTGGGTGAAAGGTCACAATAGTTTTCAAACAAAGACAATGTGTTCTTAAGGAAGCTCTGGCCTCCAGCTTAATTGTGGGCTTTAACAGAATTTTGTTATTCAAGTTTGACAGGATTATTTAAATGAAGCCGTCTGATGACTTATCGGTCCATCATCTGCGCAATATGTTCCTAGCTTGCCAAAAGTCCTACTATTGAACTCACATAATAGGCAATAGTGTGTAGCCACAAGAGGACAGAAGCACCATAGCTCTTTACAAAATGAACATACTCTTAGAATTAAAATATTGCCGTACAATACTTTGGGGCAATTTATACAGATACAAACTTGACATTACTACTGCAGTGCTAATGTTGTTATTAGTAGTAGTAGTAGTAGTATATAGTAATAGTAGTAGTAGTAGTAGTAGTAGTAGTAGTAGTAGTAGTATAGTAGTAGAGTAGTAGTAGCTGAGTTGTTGTTCCCGATCACTTGAATATTTTTGGGGGTCAAAACCTTTTTTTTTTTTTTTATAATTATTCTTTGTTAAGTTTGTCTTCACACACCCAAAAATACATGTATTCTTACATTTTGACAGCTTTGACCTGGGCATGGAAAATCGAGATGCAACAGATGACCAGGTGACCATAGATGCAGCGGAGGCAGTGCGTCGCTATAACGTGGGAATCAAGTGTGCCACCATCACCCCAGACGAGAATAGAGTGGAGGAGTTCAAGCTGAAGCAAATGTGGCGTTCTCCCAATGGGACCATCAGGAACATTCTGGGAGGGACAGTGTTCAGAGAGGCCATTATCTGCAAGAACATCCCTCGTCTGGTGCCCGGTTGGATCAAGCCCATCATCATCGGCAGACATGCCCACGGTGATCAGGTAGGCTGTGGTTTGCTGATATAAGTAGTAATAAGTTACACCTCTTGGGATTTTTCTAATTAATTATATGATATAATGAATACAAACAACTTTAATATTATTCATTATACATGTGGTAAGTTTGTAAGACTGCTACTTTCTGCTAGAATCTATTTAGTCTTCAAGATCTAATTGTACTTTTGACTGATTGTAAATTCGTATTATTATTTATTTATTGTCAAAAATAAATGAAAACATATTAACATTTAAAAACACTGCTTAACTCCTTACTCATCTCCTATCCCCACAAAAAAGAGAAAAGTTTCTTTAGAGTTGGCATGAAACGATTTTGTGTCGTCAAGAGCAACTCGGTCAATAATTATAATGTGTTCATTGATGCTCTTTGTACTGTGTCACACAGGCAGAGAATTTATGGCCTTGTGCCAAAGTCAACAACTATTTATGGGGGAAAGAGGAATAGCTGCTTACATATTTTTCTCTGATGACATTAAATATTAAGTTTGACTCAACATTTGTTAAGGAGATTTGGAACAAAAACTGTACCATTAAATAAATAAAAATCTTGATTTATAGACTTAATCTTTTACTTTATGTATTTTATTTTCGTTTCCTTCAGTACAAAGCCACAGACTTTGTTGTGCCTGGGCCCGGGAAAGTTGAGATGACTTACACACCCACTGAAGGAGAGCCAGTCAAGTTTTTAGTTCATAATTTTCAAGGTAAAAAATATTGTAAATGGTCAAAAATGGCAAATGGATTGTGTGAATGACTTTTTTTTTAAATTGTAGGCACAGGTGGTGTTGCTTTGGGTATGTACAACACTGATAATTCCATCAAGGACTTTGCGCACAGCTCTTTCCAGATGGCTCTAAACAAATGCTGGCCTCTCTACCTCAGCACCAAGAACACCATTCTCAAGAAGTACGACGGCCGATTTAAAGACATCTTCCAGGAAATCTATGAGAAGTAAAGCGTGCATTTCCTTTTTAAAATATTGGTACGCTATCTTTTCTACTAACAAATTGTTCCTCTTCCCAGAGAGTACCGTGCTCAGTTTGAGGCTAAAAAGATCTGGTATGAGCACAGACTGATTGACGATATGGTTGCTCAGGCCATGAAGTCTGAAGGTGGTTTTATTTGGGCCTGCAAAAACTATGACGGGGATGTACAGTCCGATTCAATTGCACAAGGTTAGTGAATGTATTTTAAACTTAGAGTGGACACACACATTGTCCAATATATTTGGAGTGGTCTAGCAGGGAGCATGATATAAACATTATTATTATTAATGGTGAATGGGTTACTGGTTCCTTGATGTAAAGCAATTTGATTGCCTTGAAGGTAGAAAAGCGCTATAAAAATGTGACCATTTACCATTTTTTATTTTATTATTATTAATATTATTGATTAATTATTATTAATAATGACAATTACTATTATAACCAGTGAAGAGTACAAACTAATACTGAAAATGGGATGTAAAAAAACAAAAAAACGACCTGTTGTAGACATGAATGTACAAAGTTTCCCTTCCACCATTTACCTAGTATCCTTACCTATTGCCTTCATAATTTTTTTAATCAAACAACCATTTGGCATTTCTACCTTTTTATTTTCTTTGAAAATTGTACACTGCTATTATATTTGTGTACTTTGTAGCATTACTGTGAAGTCTCACAATGCTTCTAAACTGAAAGTTGTGATGATTCGTGTTCATAATTTTAGGTTATGGCTCCCTGGGTATGATGACCAGTGTGCTGATCTGTCCTGATGGTCGGACAGTGGAGTCCGAGGCTGCTCATGGGACAGTGACACGCCACTACAGGCAGCACCAGCAGGGCAAAGAAACCTCCACTAATCCCATAGGTAACAACCATCATACCAGAATGTTTTGTTATCACTGTATTTATTAACACATTTAAAAAAAACATTGTTGATGTCTTTACAGCCTCAATCTTTGCCTGGACACGAGGTTTGCTTCACAGGGCCACGCTGGACAACAACAAAGAGCTGAAGTATTTTGCAGAAGCCTTGGAAGCAGTTTGTATTGAAACTATTGAAGCTGGTTTTATGACCAAAGACCTGGCGATCTGCATTAAAGGACTGCCTCGGTAAGTTTAATACATGTGTATGTATGAGCATGTATAAATGAGCATGGATGTTTTAATATTTGAAATTGTAGCCTATAGCTAAGGAGTGGTAGTTTGTACATTTATGAATTGTGTGCCTTACCTCTTTAAATTATTGTTGGATGACTGTTTATAAAATAATATGTTAAACAAAAGTGGCTTATTTGTGCTCTCTTTTGTGTTTCCAGTGTAACACGTGCTGACTACTTAAACACTTTTGAATTTCTGGATAAACTGGCTGAGAACCTGAAGGCAAAGATGGCCAACCAGCCCAAGCTGTGATTGTACTTGGGGGCACGATCACAGGGGCACACATATCCAATCAAAACAACATCTTTTCTGCAGCTATGGGCTCATAGTGAGACTGAGGTCCACTCTGAGGCTTTTTAATGTATTGAGGAAGAACCCCGTCCAGTAAACAGTGCCTTGTACCGAAGAATAGGGAAGAGAAGTTTTTGACTACTTTGGGCCAAACTTTCCTGCACATGCAGTACCTCATAACTGTGACAAAAGCTACACAAGGAACTTATTTTAATACATGCTGTAATTCCGTATTGGAATCATGTTATTGTTTCCTGTCTGCTTCAAATTTGACCAAATGACTGATCAAACAATGAAAATACAAAATATAATACACTATATATATAGATAGATAGATAGATAGATATAGATATGCTAATTTTATATATTAACTTTAGTCAGTGTTTATCTGTCAAAGTGTTTTGGGCTGTTCTTTTTTAACATACAAATAAGACTATTGACAAAGCATTAATAGCAAGGACAGTGCAACCTGCTTTTAAACTGTTGATATGTATTTGTTCTTCATGATTTGTTTTACATAAATGCAGTGTGTAGGACTATGTAAATCATAACCTGCCATAAAAGTGTCCTCCCAACTCTGTCTGGTTATGTAAACAAAACTATAAATGTGGCTCATATTAAATGGGTTTTTGTTGTTTTGTGTAACATATTATCACACACAAACTTTGTCTTGTTTTAAGAAGCCATCTCAGTCCTTTGATTTCATAGGCTGCTTCAAAATTCAAAGAGAAATAAAAATTCAAGACTATGAGGAGGATATTATTTCTGCTAATAATAAAACAGCACTGCAAACCATTGGTGAACATGCGCGGAATGGTCGTTGTACAAAAGGTCACGTAGTTTCTGTGTTCGATTGAAGTTTGGTTCTAACGCCCTTACGTGCCACTGTAGTTTGTGGGCGTGCCCAGTAGGGGGCGCTCCAGCCTTTGCATGATAGGCGCCTTCTATCGTCGCATGCATTCCATTCCTTTCCGCGCAGATCTCGTGTGCCTTGGGGATAATGAAATATAAGCAGCTGTACGAGTCAGCACCGCTCAGGAGAGGGTCTGTGTGTACCTGTGAGGTTCGACAAAAGCTCCTGAACCCGTCACCCTGCCGCTCTCCACCTACCCGAATATCCATCCGGGCCTTAAGCGATGCTCTGGCCGGCACTCTAACAGGGACTGTTATACACAAAAATATTTTATGTTTTTGCGCTATAATATTAAAAGAAAAATATTGTTTTATATGTATAATTCACCGTTGTCCAGCAGATGGCGCAAGATACCACAGTGGTGCGTTTGGGCCACAGTGTCATTGGGAAGACTTTTACAGGGACACCGATAACCGAAACACCGGGAGCGACACTTGCACGAGCGCAGACAAACGATTCAAGCGTTTTTGTGGGATGGATCCTTCTCAGAACCAAAGAGACCAACTGAACGACACAGACCCAAGTAATCCGAGAAATGACTCTTCATCTGAAAACACCAACAGGAATAACGCTACTGAACAACGGCCACAATAGTAAGTAATTTATTAATATAGTCCTACAAATTACAATTAAAACCCGACAAAGATCATATCACTGACCTATATTATGTAGGGCTACACATTTATGGTTTATATTCTAAAATCTGTCACAGTGACAAGTTGTGTTTTGGAAGAGAGCTCATTTCAGTTTCACTTTCGTTTCACTGAACCTGAAAATGAAACGTTTACTGTTAAAGGGAAATATTGACTCTTAGTTTCCATGTCACAACGAGGATAAACAAATATAATATAGTAAATTAAGTAATGTACTATTCTTAAAGGTATCTATCTGTGTAACACCTTTATACATCTCTTTTTAAAATGCATTTTCTAGAGGTAACTTGTTTGTTTGGTTATTTCTTTCAGTCTAAATGGATATACTGTGTTCCCGCCTAATGAAACTCGAAGAAACGACTGGAGAATCTGTAAGTTAAACATGCAACCTATGCTCATGTTAGTGTTAATGCTTTGCAAAGTATTGTTAAGTGTTTAATTCTGTTTCCAACCCAGAAAGTGCATTGTAAAAAATGTGTTTTCTTTTCAAATTTTAATCAAAAGTTGTGCTAGTGGGAATACTAGTGATGTGCCAGAGTTTGTGAGTGCTCTTAAGAAGGGCGCTTATAACAAAAAAATGTCGCATTATTATTTCACTAACATCACAAAATTTTTTGCAGCGGCCCAAAGAGAGGTTGAACGTTTGGACACATTTAGAGAAGCACAGAGATCTGCTCCTGTGCACATGAATCCTGAGAGGCTGGGTAAATATCCACTCATGATGCACAACAATGCTTTCTTATCGCCTACTTCCTATCATACTGTTGAATAATGTCTTCAGGAGGAACTGTGACAATGGCTGAGGCTCGGGAGCAGCAGAATAGACACCAGCGCATCATTAAACTGCAGAAACAGGTAGTATTTTTTTGCTCTGCACCTTTTCCAATGGTGATGATAAGATGCATGGTAACTTGGGGTGAGATCTGATGGGTGAGTCATGTTTTATGTTGTGTGCCAAGATGAAGCAAGAGGAAGAAAAGAAAAGAAGGAAAGAAGAGGAGGAAAGAAAACTACAGGAAACAAAAAACATTCAAAGAAAAAAGGTACAAATAACAAATTAAACAAAATAGATTACATTAGCCACATTGTCCCCATAAAGAAATGTGTTCTCTGGAATCTGGTGACTGAAACGCTAACGATAATGATTCATATTCAAACAAACGTTGTACAATAATTCCAAAATCCTCCCCTGAATGCTGCTGCTGGCGGTGGGAATATTCAGTGCTGTTCAATGTTGCAGCGTCTTAGTTGCCCACTAGATATCAGTAGAGTCTAGCAATAGCTCATATTAACCTGAAAGTGTGTTTGACTTGTTGTGCAGGATACATCGCGCCATCATTTATAATTCAGGTTATTAGGTCAACTTTTTGCTGCATTCCAAAGCCTGTTACAGTTACCGTGGAAATATGGCAGATTATAACAAAGGTGTTCATTTCCTTTTGTTAGACAGGTATGACAGAAGACAATTACAGACGTTCACAGACTTGGTTCTTCTTGATCCATAGTGTAAAATGTATATTTGAAAGTGGCTAGATGGATGTTCTTTTATTGTCTGAAGAGGGTTATTCCAGCGGTGAGTCTCTCTCAATGGAGGCGGCACAAGTCCATGTAGAACTGTACAAATAAAGCATGCGTTTTTAAAAATGTACACAATTTTATTTCTCTAAAGTGTTTTTTCGTCAATCATTTTTATGCCTTAAAAGAGAAGAGATTCTACGTGTTTTAGTGTTGTGCCGGCAGCAAGTGACCAGGCGATTACACAATTTTCAAAGTGTGTAAAAATCCTAGAATGCAAAAATAACACAGTGTCATAAAAGGTCTGACATTTTGCACATTAAAATGAATCGCCTTTGTAAGTTGTTTTAATCTTTGTACAAAAAAAATAATTAAAAGACAAAACATCTGTCCTCACTTATGTTGTACCATATACTATAATAACATTGTGTATCCTTAGGCTGAGCAACTGGACTTGAAAAGGAAACAAGAAGATGAGAGGAGGAAGGAGCAGTTTGCTGAGCCACGGAGGAGGTCAGACTCAATATTCCTCTTACCACATCACTGCTCATTCTGATTCATTACTTCCTCGTCAACCAATTATAATCACAAAAAAGACACAATGTATTTATATTTTCATGAATACAATGATCTTTCATTATTGCCTATATTTGCTGACCTATATATTTGTCTATTGTTTGACCCCCATAAATATGAATGGAGTTTTAAGAACAACAGGGTCTATGCAACAGCGCAGATACAAATGCTGTCCCTTCAGATGGAGGGCAGGGCTTTTATTACTCTATGGAAGATTCAACAATATCTAAACTTATGATCCTTGTGACTTAAAGTCCTTTCAACTTAAAATAGTCTCATATTTCGTGTTGAATAAATAGCACCAATTTTTGAAGCTTTTGTGGGGGGGGGAAATCCTCGTTATTGAACTTTGTGCCAGTTTTTGTTTCATGTGGATAGGTCCAGTAATTAGAGATAGTTACAATAAACCAGGTCAATAAATCTGCAAATTCCTCTTTACGTTATAGTAAATTACCTTTAAGACGATTGATTTAATTTTGCAGCTTGGTATGCATAAAGTTTTAAGACAAATACATCAAACTTCAATACAGGGCAGTTCTCTAGCTCGAGGCGGTGTACCATTTCAGATATACCCATAAGACAGGATACATCAGTGAGAACTTTGAACTATAGTGGAATGAGGAAATGAATTAGATGTGGAATTATAGAGGGGAAAAAAACATGTTTCTGCACTTGTTAATATATAAACTTTGAGAGGTATGAAAACCTTTTATAATATGCATAAAACACATCTATTAGTCAGACCAACATGTAATGTATTGTTTAAACATATGTTATTGGATTACACCCAGTGGCAGATTCAGAGGAAAATTGCTTGTCAAGGAGTGTCTTTGGATTTCCTACAAGTAAAACAAAAGCAGGAGACAGTAAACCAACGTGAGACTATGAAGAAACAAGGAATTGGATAGAATGATCTAGCACATGGTTCACTCTCAATAATCTGTAATCAACTGAGACAAATGCATACCAATATAATTCACACATTTAAGAAATATCTTGCAAAAATCTGTGTCAATTTGTGAAAAAGAAAAGTACATTGATTCATTGTTGGCTGATTTTCATTTGTTCTTACTACTTTTACTATTACTAATATGTATCTTTTCTATAGTGTGACCGACAGAATGCAGCAGCAATTGTCATCCAGACGTGCCCGAGGGGAAATGAATGAAGCCGCTGCAAAAACTGTATGTACTGCCGATTGCATGTGCTGCTTGTACAATTATTTGTTTGTGTCTGAAGCAAGAAGCTTAGTCTTGTTTGACTGGTCTTCGAGTTCAGTGTCAAGCCCCATAACTTGGCAGCAGGATCGGAAACAGGCGTTGCTGTAATTCCCTGTGATATGCCTGACTTTGAAGGCTGTTTTCTAAGTAAATATCATTGAGTTTTATCCCCCAAATGTGCTCTTGTATTAGACTGGCGTTGAGCTCAATAAGTTTCCTCATGATTTGTTTGTGGTCAGAGCTGGGGCCACAGTTCACAGCTGTGTAAAAGCATGTTTTGTGCAACTGCAGAGTCCACTTCATATTGTGCTTGCTCCTCTTGTTTGCGCTTCTCAAAATGTGGCAGGCTTCTTTTTACTTTTGTGAGAGCTACTTATTATTCTTACTTCTGATAGTAAGAATAATAAAATGCATTAATCATTCATAGCACTTTTGCAGACGGTAAAGTTAAAGAAGAAAAAGCAGCACGGATAAAAATCTAATTAAGTAAAGGTACTCATTATAAAATATACTTCAAGAGAAAAAGGTAAAAGTTTTTCACTAAAGCGTTAAATGTGGTTTTGATAAAAAGTTGCGCTGATTTTTGGTCATCAGTAGCAAAGTGTATCAATTTCTACATTTCTAGTGATTTGTGTGAATGTATTTTAGTTTATGCAGAACGTCACCATGAATGTGCTAAAAATAAACCCTCAAACCATGTCAAAAGTACTTTCTACTTTAAAGTCCACCTCAAATAGTAGCAAAGTACAGATAGCTCAAAAGTGTAATTAAGTACAGCATTTATTTACTCAAATAAAGTCACTTTAGAATTTGGTACAATATTCGGACAGTCCCTACACTTGGAGGTGATACTTACAGAGGCTGTCACCATCACGCCGCTGAACTCCAACCATCTTTTATCACTCACACCACATTTATACTTGGAAAGGTGAGGACACGACAACACTTTCCACTAGAGCTACTGCTGCCCCACTGTGACACCTGGTATTCAGCGGTCTCCCAGCCAAGTACTGACCAGGCCAAACCCTGCCTTGCTTCAGATAGCAGAGGAGATCGGGTATTTTCGGTGGTTGATTCCTTCTTTAGAAGTAGTCTGTAAATGGTACCGTGAAACAAAATATTTTCTGAAGTCGGCTCTGATATGAAAACTTGATGTCTGTCGGTCTGTCTGCTTCTCCGTAGAAGGAGCATGTGGACGACTGTGAGTGCTAGGGACTTCCCAGAGTTCACAAAAGAACCCAGAAGAGAGACACGAAATAAATGCGATGAGATTTAGTGGAGTCAGTGAAACGTAGGAACTATAAACTTTCGGCTGGAGATGATGTCACCTGTCGTACTGTGAATGACGTCGTGATGCAGGAAACGGCCTGTTGACTTTTCATACAGTAAAATGTTGTTTCAGTCTGGCGTAGACATGAAGGGTGAAAGTGCTCACAGCTTCCTCAGTGGACAGGACAAATGTTTGCTCAGGTCTTTCTTTCTTAAGTCTTTTTTACACTAAAATTCATTACTGACACTGTAGCCTCTTTGTTTATAATTATGCTTTAGTCTTTCATTTGATACACATACAAGGAAAGCTAATTAATAATTGACTATTTCTTTATTATCATGACACTAAACTTACAACAATAAAAAGGGCTATGCATTTCAAAAAGACAGTTAAAAGGGACTGAGTAGTTGGTCAGAAGGAGTAGGCACATAAAGACCAGAAACGTTTGGGGACAAGCAGGTACTGTCACAAGGTCAATTTATATGTCAGATCTGTGGAGCGGCAACCGTAAGAATGCATGGTTTTCCAGGTTTTCTTTGGTTTTTCCATTAAAAATGTAATACATGCAAAATAGAGACGTTTAATGCCAGTATTCTAGGCAACAACATCACCATGGAGACAAGCAGGTGTTGGAATAGTGGTGCACCTGCAACATAGTTTTTTGAAGAGATGACACTGTGTATAGTTTCAAAATAAATAGGTATACGAGCAAGATGATTCTCTTACCACTTTTCTTTCCCTTCCATCTCCTATTTCCTGTCTCCTTTCTCCTCCATCTTCTCTCTCCTTCCTCTGGGCCGGTCTCAGTAGGACGTCCCTGATGAGGGGGGGATGAAAGCTGTGTGAGGCCGAGTGCAGCAGAAGTCAGGCCTCTTGAAGTGGTTTTGTGCAGGACTATGGGATGTGTTGTTCTTTTAGTAATGCTTGATAAGACCCATAGATCTTCTATTGTGTAAATGGAAGATTTTCTGTTAAGCTGCCGCAGGTGGGCTGTGCTTTCCCGTTTCTTGTTTCCTCAGTGCTGTTGAAAATCCTATCAAGAATCAACTGGAAAATGTGACTTATTCTGTTATGTGTTAGCAAAATAATATATTGCGATAGACAAATAATAATAAATATAAAGAACAAACAATCACCAACTCCTGAAGAAGTTTTAATGGGGCAAAGTAAACTGCATTAAAGCTTGGTTGGGTTTAAAGAACATACAAACTGGATTTTCTTAGAAGCTAAGGAGCTTGAATAAAACTTTCCATGGATAATTTAAGATAGCCATAACCATGTTCAAGGAAAAGGGGCTAAAATGTCTTTGTATTGTAATTTCTTTACAGAGGTAAGATTTATGCAAGTTTAACTTCTACCTACTTCTACTTTACTATTCTTATCTTAACTCGGTATCTCTTGAAAAATACAGTATAAATGAAGACTCTGCAAAATGATCACTGTAGTTCAGATTAAGCCATTGCCTTTGATATTATATGTTTAATGCTGATGCGACAACATGGTTCTTTTTAAACTCACAAGGTCAATGTTCATATTCTTTTCCAGAGCGACGCGCCAAAAGTGAAAATGAGTCTGGAAGAACAACAACTGGAACACAAGAGGTTTATTATTTTGTTTTTTTTTTAATCTACAATCATATTATTACAATTTCAATTTGTTGCTCTATGAAGCAGAAATCTAGACTTTTTTTTTTTTTTTTAAATATTAGGAATATATTTATTTTCATTGATACATAAATCACAATTAAATGTGGATTATTTACAAATGGAGAAGTAAAACACCAAAAAACATGAGAATTTGCCTCATCTATTGAAATATGAAAAGATAATTTAGCTACAAATAATGTATATGAAATTGACAGTGAAGTTTTATACTTCTATTGCAAATGTTTGTGTATTATTTGTAAAGCTGCTTTGATTACATTGACTTAATTTAACCGCAATATAACTCGATGATGAGGGCCTAAAAATAACTGGTATAAGTGGAAAATACAAATGTTGTCTTTGTTTTACAGAACAAATGCTGCTTTTTCTGGGATAAACTAGATCATCAAAAAGGAAAACTGCGAACGGTGAATCATCTTCTTCTCAGTCTCCTCCAGAACCGATCTGCTCCGGGCGTGCAGCTGGAGACAGTAGGAGGAAACACAGGTACATACATGTCTGTGTAATCCCTCATTCATCCAGGAGTGTTCCATTGTAGAAAAAGATTCAGTTGTAGTCATCTGGACTCTGTTTTAGGAAAAAACAAAAACATTTCAACTCTCATCCAAGAGTCATTCTCAATCTGTGAAACAAGTCTGAGAACTCAGGTTTTTATCCTACTCTGTGAAAGCCCTGCCCACAGGGCGGGACCTCCTGATAATGGGCCATTGAAACTAACTGAGATGGGCCATCTACATCCTATTGTGACCCTACTTTGGCTCCCCTCCTCATTGAGTACGTGATTAGCACCTGAATGCCTCGGGCGTCTCCAGGGTTTCAGCAGACCATTATAGACAACCGGAAAGGTTGAATCTTAAACCTCCATTACGATTTAAGGAAGGATTCTCTTTTTTAACACAAAGATTGTCTCCTTAACTCCTCTTTCAAACCATCTTTTCTCCCTGTTCAGAATCTCCACCTCACTGTCTTCAATAGAGTGGTTTGTGGCTTTGAGATGAAGAGCACCGTGAAGCAGGATATAAACCTGAGTTCTCAGACTTGTTTCACAGATTGAGAATGACTCTTGGATGAGAATCGAAACATTTTGTTTTTTCTAAGACAGAGTCCAGATGACAACTAAATCTCTTTTCTACACAGGTACATACACCCCACTTTTTCTCACGCCACTCATACTGTGGTCCAGCACTGGTAAACCGACTCAATCAGATCTGTGACACCGATGGCCCACCTCATGCTTAGTGTGATGGACTGTTTAGTCTGTTTGATGAATCAAAGGTTTTATGTAGCAAGTACAAGAACAAGCTCTTTATGCGTAACGTGTAAAACAGCTTGTGGGAACTAAATCTAGCTTCCATAATTAAATCAAAGATAGAAGGTCTGAAATTAAGTGATGGTGCTATATTGGGCAGCTTAAAATAAACGCACATTAAGCAAGGACCTTTTCCCTTTTTGATTATTTTGTCTACATGAAATCTTAAGCATTTTTAAAGGACCCTCCTTGTACAGCTAATGGAGATACTAATAAATAAAAACAATATAAGGGAAATGGTCTAATAACTCTTGAATATATGGTACTGATTCTATGTTCATTCTTAATATATACAAATGATGAAACATAACTACTGTTTCATTTCCTATATATTTGGTCTTGGTATTTCTCTTGGTCACAGTAAGTTTGCTGTATTGCAATACAAAAATCATATTTAAGAATTGTTTTATGCCACCTAACAATAACCTTAAGTTAGCCATATCTTACATAAATAATGCATTGTGTGCTCAATAAATGGCACAATGAAAACACTTTTGTAACAGTTTGGTATTTGTAGATCTGTTGAATGTAGTTCTGTTTCTCAAATTACATTTTTGAGAATGAGTAAATTATAATGACAAGGCTGTGTGTCACTTGAGTTTAGAAGGCAGTTGCAAACGCAGACACAATGCCAAGTAATGTTTTGTAATTGTAGTGTTTTGTTGCATGTTACAACAAGTTTAATCACAGCGATAATTTTAATCAAGATATCAGATTTCATATAAACTTACTTTTATGAATTTAAAGGTGAACATTGTAACTTTTCCACCTGTGGCGATTCCTGCTTTTCTCCATGTAGATATATAAGTTAAATGAGTAGTTGTAGTAGTAGTAGTAGTAGTAGTAGTAGTAGTAGTAGTAGTAGTAGTAGTAGTAGTAGTAGTAGTAGTAGTAGTAGTAGTAGGACAGAGGTTATTCTTGGCACACCTTTTTTTTGCAAATCTGATTTTTAACATTCAACTGTCTGTCTATATTCCCCACATTAAAAAAACTTCAAAAAATCAACAAATGTCTTAAATCTTGGCACTGCATAAAAGTGTTACCTGTGACACTCCTAGTCCATAATGAGGATGTGTAATGCTTGTTATAGCTTGGGAGTATGAATTCACACATCAGTGGAATTCTCTGTTGGCCTAAACGTCAAAATCAATCAACATTTTAAGATGCTAAATTACTCCACTCAGTGTTTATTTTTAAGTATTCTGACTCTATAGAGCAGGGCTATTCAACTTTATTTTCCAGAGGGCCAGATTTTTCGGAGGGCCAAGGCCTCTGGGCCGGAGTTGCACAACACGCCACTACTTTAACAACATTTTGGGTCGTACAAAATATCTCCAACACTGTGTCAGTAAATTAAGTAGTTAATACAATAACAACTGTTAATAAAATAACAACTGATAGATTCGATTTTTGTGAGAATTTACATGAAAAAAAACGCTTTGCCCATCCAAGACTGAACCAGAATTAAACTAGGACTAGACTAGTACCAACCAGGTCTGAACCAGGACTAACCTGAATCAAAACAGGTCTAAAGACGAAATTAAACAGGGACTAAACCAGGTCTAAACTAGTGCTAACCAAGAAGTAAACCAGTAAACAATATTTGTAAATTGGGTTGTGGGCCAGATTAAATCACTTGGAGGGCCTGATTTGGCCCCCGGGCCTGATGTTGAATAGCCCTGCTATAGAGTGATAAATGTATTTACCAATGATGACCCAGCAGGTTTTGTATCTTTTGTATCTCAATAGAAGTTTAACACACTAGCAACAAACATGGCTGATTTCCAGGGTAACGGTTGTTTTTCAATGTTCCATCCCAAGCTCTTATGCACAAGTGAGTTTGTTCACAATATATTGTTTGCTACAGGTTTCAATGGGTTTGATTATGTCATTGGTGGTTCTTAGTGCCACAGATTGCTGTGTGTGAGGTAGCTGGCTATTATATGTGACTGACTATGGAGTGGTTGAATAGAGAATCTTAAGATCGTTACCATTTCATCAGCTAAAACCAAACTAATAATGGATTATTGGATTAGCTTTGAAATAGCTAGAGAGAAAAATGCTATGTAAAGTAAATACACAGGTAATGATGTGTCATATAACTAGACAACATAAAAACCCGCACTATTATATATATATATATATATGTTTTTGTTCTTTTCCAGGCTCAGGACCAGACTATGAATGGGCCTTAATGAAGTTGATGAGTCACTTTCCTCACCATGACAAAGAAATTCTTAACGATATCCTCAGTCAATGCAATGGTGACTATGAGCAGGCCTACGAGCTCCTCTCCCTATAATCGACATTTGAATGGCTGTAAATTGTATGCAATGTATACCTCCAATTGCTTTTGATTGTGCCAATTATTGTTGGGGATCAGGCCTTTGTCAGCACAGCTCTACACGGAGGTGCTCTTTTAGTTCAAATGAAAATGTCATCTGCATTCCCATAGTATTTAGATATGTTCCGATTGTGGGGTAAGGCCAAATACATTATAATCTACCATTTATGTCACAATCGCTGCAAATGTACAGTCCATATTATAAGAAATGTGTACTCTTAGGAGAAAAATAGCCTGTGTATGGTAAAAGCAAAATGGACTCTTTCACTTTAGTAACAAAATTAACGTATTGTTCGGTATCTATTTGTATTTGATGGCACAATTGCACATACTAAAAATTGTGCAACACTATTCTTAAGCTTATAACCAAAGGCATATGTGATAAACCAGATTCATAGTAATTAAGCCGTTTATTAAAACACAGGAAACACTTTGTAGAGGATTTTGTGTCTGGCAGGATCTTTATGAAACACATTTATAATATTTTTTTATCTGAAATGTGTGACTTGTAGCACTGCAGAGTTGGATTTAAAAAGAGTTTATTCACCTAACACAGAGAACAAAGGACAGAGGGTGGTGTTCCTATTGTGGGGGAGCTGAAATCCCCTTACTGTGATATGCAGTCATGTCAGGGGCCCTGCTGATGTCATCTGGCAAAACCTCTATTTGTAGATTAAAGGAAACAGTGAGAGTACCACAACTGTGCACAAAAGACCATGTATGACAATATTTTGATAAATGACAAATTACCTTTCATTTTGATTCATTTTGATAGTTTACCTCCCTGTAGATCTGAAGCTTGGGTGGGACAAACTGAATCCCTTGGTTAAGTAGATTGCGTTCACACTTGCATTCCTTGTTTGGTCCTGGTATGATCCCGGTTTAGTCCTTTTCTGGTCCTGGTTTTGCTCTGGTTTGGTTCCATATTTGAATTTATTTATTTGATCAGGGACAATTCACAAAAAAACATTAACCTTATAAAAAAGTAAAAATTGAATGTGAAAAGTCACCATCTCATGTTGGCAAAGTGCAAATATATTAACTTTTATGCTAACAGATGGATTTATGATTGTACATCTCTGTTTACAGTTTTTGTGGGGATTACATGAGAATATTTGCCAATTTTGCCAATATTTGAGAATGTTTTTAGACTTCCTCAACCTCAAAATGTGTAGCTCTAGTAATTTTTGTTTTATTCTGCTAAATTTAGTGAGGCATTAAACTGTCTGCATCTATCTTGCATTATTCAGTTTGTAGTAGTGTCATCTGCTTGTCTCCTGGAGCTATAAATTGAATGCTCTACTCTGTAACATTTCAGGAAAAACAATAGCATCTCCACGGAGCAGGTGGCAGACTCTCCACCAATGGCAGACTCTCCATTTTAACTAATCCTAAATAAACAAGGGGATAAACTGAAACTAAACTAGCTCTAAATAGGAACTAAATCAGATCCAAACCAAGAACCAAACAGAACTAAACCAAGAAAGACCACCAGTGTTATTAAACCAGATTTTATATCCGTCTTAAATGAATGAAGTTAAAAGGTTTAATAAGCACATTGTTTTGAAAATCAAGATGTTTCGATTTTCATCCAAAAGTCATTCTTAATTTGAGTGCCTGCCAATGAAAGTCTAAACGTCTTGCTTTTCAAAACGGTGACCAGATGACTGCACTTAAATCCTTTTACGATGAAACACTCCTGGACGAATGAGGGATTACACGTCGTGTTTCTAAAAAGGTTTGATAAGGTAAATTGAACACATAAAACTAAATAAATCTAGACACTCACTTTTTATGGAAATACTTCATTGAAAAGAGTTAGGAGATGAGTATTGAAACAAAACACTAGCAGCATAATCCGCATACTTTTGTGAATGTGCTGATAAAGGCCTTCATTCCCACATCTCCTGTATGTCAGCAAATCCATCATATGAGTATACTCCCTGGCTTATACAATGTAGAGGGGATTTAAGGGTATTTTTTTTGTCTGGTCTAATCACAGAGAGGTGTGGGCACTGCTCAAATTATAATTATGATCAAAATGTTAGGATTCTGGAACAGATGGAAACAATATCTGGTGGTGGTGTGCTTGTATGTGTGAGCCGTAGAGCTGATGTCTAGCCAGTTTTGTGGAGTTTTTGATGTTTTACTTTTCTGATTTGTGGTGCATTTCTGTCCGAAGTTAGAAAATCAATAAATTATAGTTATTAAAAAAAAGTGTGATTATTTATTTTAAAGGTGTACTAACTAATTGTATAAATATAATCTAAAATATTTAAATATTTGCTATTCAACCTTTGATATGTGTGATAGGTTCATCTTTTGGACATATGTACAGTAGTAACAAAAAAAAAACTTGGCACATTTATGAGAAAGGCAATCATTTTAGTGGTGATCTGTGACTGTGGGATTGCTCTTGGCCATGTTTGTGAATCACAATTAGAGGTGGTTTCCCACAATCCTTCAGATCATAGATATTAGACGTTTTCACACATAACAGTTCCTTATTATCCCCAGTCCCTTTTCAGTCAGAGGAACAACCTAGTGCCCCATGCCCCTGTTCATAAATTGCCTGTGTATGAAAGTGGATCTAACGGACTATAACGTTAGAACATTTAAATATTCAGTTAAGTTAGGAATACAAAATAATTCTTTTTTAACCTTCATCCTACTTATTTTGAGCTCTGTAAACCTGCGTAAAAAACAGTGATGCACAAAAGGCTGAAACAATGAAATTTACAATAAAACACATTTATCAGTTGTTCTATTTCAGTTACTACTTACTAATTTAGAATTATATGTGTGTATAAACAATCAAAATTTTAGCTAAAGGCTGTATAATAGGGAAGACAGGAGAAGAATACTGCCAGGTTGGATCCGGTAGAGGAAGATGGGGGCAGGTGCAGGAGAGCAGAGTTTGGTTCCCAGAGCTTCAAAGTGGGAAACCGTTTGGCCACAGTGCACCCAATGTGCATAACACAAACACATGTTTGGCACACATGACACCCACACAGCTCCCAGTGGGCCCCGGGATACCAAACCTTTCCTGTCTTCTCACCAGCATCGCAAAACTGTTGATCTTGAACCCAGATGAGTCACCCAGACCACTCTGGCCGCTACCTTACCCGCCACACATCCGCTCTCTACTTCGAACGCCACTGTATTTGATAAATGGACTCCCGTAAGATCAAATAAATGTATCTGAATAAACAATAAAAAGTTGAAACACGCCAGGTCTCACAGCTGTAATAACTGAGCTTCTCCATGAGCTAAGTTCCACGCGTTGCATGTCTGCATTCTCAATGCAGAAACATTCAATATTTTCTTCCCCTACTGGTTGTCCATTTCTCTTCAATTGTCACTGCCCAAAGGACCACCCTGCTCTGGAGGATGAGCTGTCCCTGTAGAGAACGGCCATTACCTCAGCCTGTGGCACAGCAACAAACACATGCGTGGATGCAGGGCCCTACAAACAGAGTGGAGTTGGGGGAATCCCAAAGGGCGGTTCACACAATCACAGAATGAGATCACTCCAACAGCTCAGATCTGCAAAATACACAAATAACAGCAAAACTCAAAAATATGATAAACTATCTGAGCTTTCTGAAGAAACACCCTTACAATTACACATAGCTCTGGAGAAGATTAAATACTGATATAAAAATAATTCTGGTGTATTGGAAATCACCAAGACTTCTATAAAAGGACTCAAATGCTGACCTCTGTACTAAACAAAATATGATGATTAATTCCAGCCTGCCATTTGCATGACAACTAGAACCAACTGAGTATGGTGTTTATATCAGAGGAGCCCCCAAACAGCAGTTTGTCCTGTAACAAACAGAACCAGAGCATCAGGAATAATCTATTCTATAAACACTGTGATTAAGAAAGAGAATTGCATTGAGAATAATCCAGAAGGTAATACATTTAAAGGTGATATCAGCCTTGTAAATCACTTTATTTGGACACTCAAATCACATTGTATTATTCAAAAAACATGGCTCTCTGTCTGAGCAAACAACCTCTCCAACCATTGCCACTCACCCACCACATTTATGCACAGGAACGGTGGGCGAAGTACCCAAAGACACAGTGGCCACACTTTTAACCTTCCGGTAATAAGACAACTATTATCATCAGCTCATTTTACCATATCACAGCTGCCAAGGTTTCCATGGGTGCGCACTGAGACCCTACCTTAATTTTCCACATATTGAATTCAATGGAAGGCTTTGACTCTGACGACAAACTGACCATTATTGTATCATGTCTGGACCGAACGACCTCCAGGGGCAAAATCCTGCAAACTTTATCATGTTTGTGCCCTTTGCTGTTTTCACAGCACCCTCATGTGATCATGTTAGACTTTACATTTGGGCGTAGAGTTGTGGTGTCTCAAAAGGGTTGTATCCTTGTGCTTAAATGCAGACACAAATGGACACTCATACATTGTACATGGGTGAACACACACTGTATATGCCCTCGAAATGATGTTGAACCACAACTGAGTCACTTGGTTTCCTGGGGGAAAATTGGCGTTCCTCAAGCGTTTGGTGGACAGTGCTGACAGTTCTTCATATTCCCACACTGTTCACTGCACTCACCAGCTGGCATGTGCACTCAAAGTTACAGTTGTATTATATTATAGGTGGATGGAGCAATCTAATCAGGGGTTTGGGAGATGGGACACAGGCCAAATGTGCATTGTTATTTTGCAGCCTGTCTTCACTGCTGTGTGGGCCAAAGACTACAGTTACAAAGGCCTCTTCTGTTCTTTCAGATTCACTGGGGTCAGAACACACACATTACTCTAATAATCAAGATTTATTGTCTAATTTATCACCCAGAGACATCCTTAACAAATGCATCACTGTCTTGTAATATAATTACTGTTCCACCCAGACTTTTGGATGTGGCTTCCGAACTCCATCATTGGCACCAGTTTACTGAGCTGCAAATCCATAGGAAATGTAAAAAGTTGACAATCGGAAATAAAACTATACTCTGTCTTTTAATATGACTGTAATTATATGTCGTTTGCAATGAGCCACAAGTGCAGGCTCAAGATCAAGCCACAAAGATTTGTAGCTCATAAAGTTATGGAATTGGAGCTTGGTGTATTTGGGAAAATACCTATTTACGCATACCTAAGTGCAGACACTTCAAATTGTGTAAGTTATTCTTTTTAAAGTCAATAAATAAAAAATATATATATTTCAAGTTCAAATGAATCAGTAGTGCATCCAATATTACCACCAGAGTTGCGTCTAGTATTTGCTATTACATGTTATGTTATACTCACTTTGCCAAACATGTAAATAAAAGTATACAAAAATATTATTATATATTTCATCCAGCACTATGAAAGATGTCCACAAAACAGTGTATCAACATAGACAAGCAATTACAATTAACTGTGACTCATTGTTTCTGCATGGCTCTATGTTTCAGCAGCTGACTGGAGAATACAGATGAAGCTGAGGTGAAAGGCCACTGAGTTCAGGAAACCAAGATGTCCTAAATAACTATAAAACATGCTGCAATGCATGTCACTATGTTGGACACGTGTTCTGTGAAAGGGCCAAAAAAACCTCTTAAAGACAAAGTAAATGTCATCATCCGTTTGTATTTTAAGTTTTCCTCCACCCACAAGATGGTTATCCTGGTGCCCCTTGTCTAGTGTATTGCTTATGCAGGAACCCAAACAAACTCACATGCAGTGGGACGAAAATGACTGAAACCACCAATCATTTCAGCGCCATTGTCCATTCCCACCCAAATTTGAGTCAATAGAAAAAAAAAATCTATTGTTTGCTGGTCAGATCTCTGTCCCTAAAAAACCTGTCAACTGTCAACTTTTCTGCATTGTTGTATTGGTGTTAATCTGTTTGTTGTGGCTTTTATAGGCTGGTAAACGGATTTCATTTAAAATGTGAGGACCTACAGTGCAGCGTGACTAGAGAGCATGTCGCTATGTGGTCCAGCAGTAGTTGACTTGGAGGATAATTAGAGGCTGGGATCCTTTCTGAGTAACTGCGCTGTGACGGTGATAGATGGAGCGTAATGCCACGTTGGGACAGTACAGGAGGTCTATGTCATGAGTGGATAAGGCCTTTCCCCTAAACTGTACAATACAGAACCGATACCCATTACGTTATAAGCAGATACTATGGACCTGAACATGAATTATAAAATGATTCCTTCTTTTCATAAAACATACTCTGAATGCAGTTGCAAAGTATACAACATCAACTTGAATGAGTTTTTGGTGTTTTAATACCTCATCATCATCTTAATTGTATACTTATCATTTCATGCATCTTTGAGTAATTCTGTATTGTTCTGCATTTGAGACTCAAATAGATGGCTCAGAAAGTTCCTGTTTTCACCTACCACTTATCCCTGCCCACAACCCTGTACTTAGTTGCGATTATTTGAAAAAAAAATAAGATTCCAAGTCGTACATGTTGGGTTCTTAAATGTCCCGTGGAACTACGCAGTTTGGAACAGGCCCCATTTTTATTATTGAGCCAGTTTAGATCAATACTGTGGTTTACAATTAAAATACCAAATTGGGATATGGGGCCCGCTGGTGGGCCTCAGAGGCATTGCAGAGAGCCCCCTAAGGTTGCCCCTAAGCCCCTAAGGTTGTCCACAACAAGCATAAAAGAAAGTATAATTTTAAATAAACATTACCAAATATATTTGTTTAAATGTATTATTTTGAATGAGTTTAACACTACAGGAATTATTATTTGTATTTATATATGTAGGTATAAAAGGAAAAGGATTGCATATGCTTGCAAGTTGAAATAAATAAATACGGCAAAACAATTCACCTCATATATACCCCTTCCCTTCATCGTTTCTGTGGTTTACAAGCAGAATACAAAAATATTCAAGACTGGCCAAATGCTCTTGGAGACAGACTCAAAAACATTTCCAACAATTGCTAAATCAAAAATGATTCGTGAGTTTGGACAGGCTGCATTCAGTAGTAATGGAAAAGAATAACACAAACAGCTTACAGTACGCTGAACCCAAGAACACGGGTCAACTCCTCCAAAACATTCCCTGAAACAAACTCAGTGACTTAATATAGCCATTCCCCAAAGACCCTGGGCTGACCCGCTGTCGACCATGTCCTGACCAAATCCGTGGTTGCCGCTGTCTCACAAGGATCCTCTTTGGTCACTCTAAATTCTCCTCTGTGTTTTGGCCGTATGGACCCACCTCATCAAGTCCAAAGGATTGCAGAACACATTTGAATGCACTACACATATTGCCTCCTCAGCACCCTCAGCGGGCCGTGTTTGCACAATGACCAATTCAATGCAATTATGGTCTTTATACCAAAAACAGGTCTCCAGAGCTCTGTCAGTCCAAGATACGGACACAAAGGGCTTTTTTTCTCTGCAATAAATCAGAATGTCACACAGTAATGGCATGTATATTTTCTTGTGGGAACAGTGTCAATTTTAGACACTGTTAACATTTTCTGGAGAATGCGTTTTGTATGGATTCTTCAGCTTCTTCATGTTCTTCTGTGTTTATGTTTATGTAATTAGGGCTCTAAATTATATATTTGAAGATAGAGTACAGTAACCGGGCACTTGTACAGCTTGAGTATACATCATTTCCCATATCTTTTCTAAACAGTTTATTACTTTGAAAGCAGCAGTTGTGTCTCTGTGTTTTGTTTATCTTGGCATGTTGAATGTTATGATGAGTAACTAGAATGTTATTTCATTTTGAATTATAGTATGTCATTCCCTTTGCCCCATAGACACTGTGCAGGAGAGCGCACTGCCATTTTGGACCTTTCACATAACACAAAAGTAGAAATGAAATGAATCACCAAATGTACATAAAAGTGGTTAACAGTTAAAGCGCATCTGACAGTGAGACAATCGACATCATTATATTCTTAATCTAAACTCTTACCTAGTTTTCCATAGTTTTATACTTACTTTAATATAACTTTCTAAATAAAGTCAGAAAAAAAGTGTTCCTTGGATGTAAATTGTCCTTGCAGTTTGGATGGAAGAACTCACAGCGCAGTCCATGAGCAGCCCTGCAGAACATATCCTTATTTGACATGTGACTGAACCACTTTGGCTTCATAAAACCCTGAGAAGGGATTATCTATGTATTGCCATATACATTTTATTTCTGTGGGGATCTGATTTAACGTCTAGTGGGTTATGAATCAGAGACTCATCGTGTACGACCACACCTTGGAAAAGTAGAGCTAAGAATATGGAGACAATTAAATCTTTTATTTCAACGTATATTTGCTAGTAACCCACACAATAATCTGCAAAAACAAGACACAAAAAGGGATGAGTGTACCGGGGTGTTCATAAAAATATCTGTACCACAGCTATTCACAGATAAATCCTTATACACACAACAACAACTCGTCCAAGTTTCCTGGCGTCCTGTTCTGCTCCAGTGGAGAATTACCAGAAATCCACCACTCGTCTGGAGCAGTAGACATAAGACCTGCCTCCACTGCAGCCCGCACTCATCCTCCCACCGGTCTAGGTCTGATCCATCTGCCATGACAAAGAATGGGTGGACAGGCTGAAATCAACACTATGTAACCTGGCTCTGATCCCTCACACTGATTGATAAAAGAGTACTTAAATCTTTAGTGGAACAGTGTTTCGCAACCTTTTTACTTTGATGCTCCCCTTGCGGGTACCCAGACTAAAATTGCACCCCCCCTCGCCATCAATGCATCATATGAGAAACACTATTTTCTTTTATTTAACAGCCATTTTTGCCCGAATTGTATTTATGGGGGACCAGTGCTAGAGTGATAAAAGCAGCATACACCTCCATCACTTACCAATATTACATTACATTGGCTCATTGTTTAGCCTTATTTCCTATAGTAAGACTGAGAAATACAATAGGTGTTCTAGGTTTTGCTTAATAGTAAAAATAGCAGATAGAAAACAGTCATAAACTGCATAATTCGGCTGTAACTGATGCTATTGCCACTCACAAAGGCTACACTAGCAGCACTTGCAGTGATGACAGAGACTTGAACCAGTGTGGCCAGTGGTTTTGTTGAGAAATTTATTTGGACTTGCTGAGTAGATTTGTAGGTTTAGGGGTCATTATCCAGTGGCTTGTGCAGCCCAGATTGTAATGACCACAACAAGCGGACCAAAGATTAGGTTTCTCTGTATGTCTCGTTTGATACAGTTGGAAACATTTCCTCTGTAATCAGAGATTCATTGAAATATTAAATTATCAATTGAATTGTCTTTTTTTGTTCTCTATTTTCTCCTATTCCATATTCTCTCAAACTGTGGCTGAAACTGATGCAAATTAATTGTTGCTTCACAAATGCCTATGTAAGAATTTTTCCATCCATCCATCATTTTTCTTCCATTTATCTGGGTCAGAAGTCTGAACAGGAAATTCCTGCACCCCAGATTCTTCCGCCAGCTTCTCGAAGGGAGTCATTCCCAGTCCACTCGAGAGACAAGTCCTTCCAGCATGTCGTGCCCTGGGGCCTCCTCCTGGTGGGAGGCATCCAGAAGGCATCAGTATATGCAACAGTTGCTCTAGCCACTTCAGCTTGCTCCTCTCCATGTGGAGGAGCTCTACTCTGAGTTCCTTTCCTGTGACTGAGCCCCTCACCCTATCTCTAAGGGAGAGCCCAGCCACCTTGAGGAGGAAACTCATTTTGGAATGCTTGTAGCTTGTCCTTTCGGTCATTACCATACTTGAGAGTAGGAACATAGATTAACTGGTACACGAGGAGCTTTGCCCCTTGACTCAGCTCCTTCTTCACCATAACAGTCCGCCGACTGCATCACTTCAGACACTGCGCTGTTTACGCTCCATCCTTCCCTCACTCATGAACAAGACCATGAGATACTTGAATTCCTCTACTTGGGGCAAGGACTCCCCACCCACCTGGAGGGGACAAGTCACCTTTTTCCAGTCGAGAACCATGGCCTTGGATTTGGAGGCGCAGGCACAGTCCCGACCACCACGCAATGCGATCAGCCAAGACAGTTAAACAACATCTAGAGACACAACATCCCATCACCCATCCCATAAGAATTTCTCCATTGGCTAATATTATTGACACAATTTATATAATTTGCATGCAATTAACCAAATAAATGCTGTATTATTAAAAAAAACATAACTCTTACTTAGTTTGAAGTTGTATTGAATGTTTATAACAGGTTTTTATTAAGCATTTTTGGGTGTCTTTGTTTTTAAAATGAAGTAGCCAATCATAGGCTTTGATAGGCTTTGACACCTAGAATAATGTGTGTGTAATTGCGCAAAAAAATGTTTTCAAGTTATACAATAAACTCCCTAAAGAGTGCCACTTTTTGCACCTCAGAACAGTTTTGTATCAAACAGGAAGTGACAGGACACGACATGGTTATCTGTAGGCGTTCCCATGACCTTTCTTAAACACAAGCAGTGCAAGTTTCACTTTCAGACAGATTTTATCAGTAAACAGAGGCTGGATTACTTTTTTGGTTGCCTTCTAGCACACAAGTCACAATTGGAAAGCTGTTACTGCATTCGGTACATTCTCACTGGACGTTTGTGTGATTGAACACAGCCTTTTCACTTGACTCTGTGGTTTGAATAATAAAACTAATGTGCCCTGCTTTGTGGGAAATGTCAAGCCCACAAGCAACATTCAATAA
Source organism: Chaenogobius annularis (assembly GCA_015082035.1). NCBI lineage: Eukaryota > Metazoa > Chordata > Actinopteri > Gobiiformes > Gobiidae > Chaenogobius > Chaenogobius annularis. Next base: position 67,980 of record BJKM01000330.1, on the reverse strand, counting down.
ACAAGCAGACAAGCTGAACCTGGGTCTGGTCAGTGTCAACAGGCCGAAGGAAGCTTAGCAATGATACTTAACCAACTACCTAGATGCGCCATGCCGTGTGAACTTCCTGTGCCCCTTCTGTAAGCATTAATTCAGCATGTTGTTAAAAGTAATAGGAAAGAAGATAAATCTGTCTTTTTGCAGCCTGCGGTTACAATGAAGTAGGAGTGTTAACGTGTCTGAGACTGAGGATTCCCTTATTTCCCAGTTCTAACGTTTGGGTGTGGACTGTATACTATTGAATATGCTTGTGCGTGTATTGGCCAGAGGGAGTACAGTGACTCTGAAACCAAAGAAAGCCCTGCCCACTCCCACACTGGAAAGAATGAAGTGTTATGCTGTAAATGACACTATTGACCAAACAGATGCTATACCCCTGAGGTGAGACGCCGCCATTGTGTGTGTCTACTGGAAGAAGAAAGAGACAGAATGCACCGGTGAATCATTTGGCATTTATAACAAGTCTCAGCAAATATTTAAAAAATAATAATAATTAATTGGTTTATGCTGTAAATTTCTGCTCTTGATATGGCAAATCCCTTTATCTGATACGCCTTTCTCAAGTCAGGGATGCACAGTGACAGAGGAATTACGGGAATGGAGCTATTTTCTGCACATTCTCTGTGTTCCGATATAAGAATAAGTAAAGAATTGTAGAATGAGAATGGCCAAGAAGAACCTATTGACGTTAATCTTCTATCCTAAACTTAAAGAACCCTTATTGGGGGTCTATATTGTACCTAAATTTAAGACATCGAATTTTGTGCTACACCCCTGCCCTCGCCTTAGGCCCAAAGAACAAGAATGGGTCACACCTATAACAAAGTAGGTGCAAACGAAATGATTTATTTTGAATTGCGTTAAGTTCTTATGAAGCATCCTGGCCGTCTTCAGTGTGTGTTGTGGTCTGAGTGCGTGCTTGTTGAGTGCAACCACCTCCTCACTGCAGTGTGCTTTCTAATCACGCTACCTCGGAGGAAGTTGTTTATGGTGTGTAGGTGTGCGTCCAAGAGCGCCGCCGGTGGCTCTGTGGGATCGCAGGTGCAGAGTCCAGCCCCGTTCCTTCTTTATGAGCGTGTAGTGAGTGAGTAAGTAGTGTGCGTGAGAGAGGATATGCCTTCATGTGGTCACTGAATCTCACCACTGTTAACATAATTGTGTTTACAGTAAAAGCTACTAGCTCCTTTTGACTGGCTGTAGAGCAAACACTTACTGGATCAGACCGAAATGCAGGCCAAGAGTCGAAGCGTGAGACTGAAAGAAGTTTCAGGTAAAAAAAAAAAATGAAGGAATCAATCCCAACAAAGCATAAAATTCATCTTTTAGAGCAACAGCGAGTAGGCAACATTTTAAAATGCAAAGATGCCAAACACGGCCTTTTTGAAGATAAAACCTCAATAAGGTTATTGTAGCTTGAGCTTTTTTGGGTGTGTTCTGTGGCCATTTGCCTTCGTCTAAAATGAATTACTGAAGATGAGATTGGAAAGCCTGGCGGAGGTGGCTCGACTCATGTCCGGAAATGGTAAGGATCACTGAACGGTTTGGTTGGGCTGTCAATGCAGGCGTTTCAGAATCGTTTGCGCTGAGGGTCATCTATTAAAAGCTTTGTAAAATGCCTTTGTACTTCACCTCACCTAAAAGGCCCTCATGACAGTCGACCAAATAGTTTCCAAAGCTTTTGCGCAGTGCTGTTTACATTTATTGTCGTAGTATGTGATCAGTGCATATTGAAAATAAGATTTATTGCTGATATGCCAAAACCACAACTTGTTCTCATTGAATCTACTGAAAAACAACTTGAGACTAAAGTAATGGAATGATTTCCGATAAACAGAAGTGGTGAAGCACTTTATAAACCCTATAAATAACTAGAGGCAGTGTTTAGAGTGGAGATGTTCTCAGATATAATCAGGAGCCAAGTTCTCATAGTACCGTAAATACTCTCCAACAAAGAAACTGCCTTGCATAAGCTTTAAGGCACTGCCGTCATTTAACTTAATTATCCTAAAATACAAACCCATTTTACTTGTCTCAAATGACTGTTGAATTGTCAATGTTTTTTGCAATCAACAAGCATTTCAAAGATTTCTCCTCATCAAATCCTAAAACTGTGATCACTGACGACAGAACAGCTACAGTTGTTCAGCCAACACTGAGGATTAGCATGCAAAAGAGAAAGACATACGATAAAGCGGCTGCCATCTTGAAACTGAAGGATGGGATGGCTTTAGTGATCAATGGAATGTTTATTGAGATTGACTTCTGTGTTTAACCATGTTTCCGTTTGTTACTAAGAACTTTAAGCAGCCATTCATTTGTTGATGTGGTAAATAGAACAAGAGCTAAGGAAGTTGGAAATGTGAGATTTTTGTTCATTCATCTCTATCAAGGGAGCAGATAGTCTATATTAGGTCAGTATGTGCTGAACAGGCTTATGGGTTGTTTTATTTTACAAAGACTACTTGTCTACGCAAGGATAAATAGTGTATTGATAAATGTATGAATCTATTTTGCATATCATACATATCATAAACTTTTTAATAATAATAATAATAATAATGCCTTATACTTGTAATGCGCTTTACAGGCTTGTCGAAGCCTCTCAACGCACCACATTGTTGTCATTACTCTTTCATTACATACTCGGTGGCTACAATAGCCCTGGGGCAGCTGGAGAAAAGGCTGTCAAGCCTCGGTCCGAATTGAACCTACGACTCTCGGGTTAGTGGAAACTTGGTGCTCAAACCACTGAGCTACTGCTGCCCATAAAACATTTGAATAAAATTTTACTTCTCATAGACGTTTTCAGACACCATACTTTTACTCGTACTTGAGTAATATATTTTACAGAGTAACTACTCTTATTTGAGTGAAAAATGGGGCTGCTCTTACAACTATATTCACAAGTGACCAAATTAAATTCGGTCTTCTCATTTTTTTTTTGACCAGATTGTTTTCATGATTCAATGTGTCCAATCAGACCTACATTAAATTCAAATTATAAATCAGATCCACTGAGCTACTGCTCAGTTCTGGGTGTCACATCTTTATAATTTATAATGCAGTTACAATTACTCTCTTACTGGAGAAGTACTTTTTACCAGTAATTACTGACCACTACTTTGTACTTTGTACTTTGTACTTTTTTGGTACTTTTTGGCTACTCTACCCAATTCAGGTACTCTTGCTTCAAAACTTTTATATATTTTTTGTTTCAAAATAATATGGAGATTCTTTTTAAGACATTTTTTGAGAGAAGTTTAGATTAGAACTGTACATTATAGGTTCATAGACAGCACCAGTCTAATCAGAATATTGTATGCTCAGCCCGTTTGTGAGTTCATCATGGTGTGGCAGTATAATTCCTGCCAGCTGCATGTGAGTTAGTATGTGTCTATGCATTTATTGTGTGTGTGTTTGTGATACACCAGACTGACCTCAAACGCACCACTCAGACAGACAGTTGTTGATTCGTGGATTCCTCTCTGTAATCTTCAGCCGCTGTCGTGGTTAGCAGCAGACAAACTGTCCAAGGCTACAGGGATACGGCCCTACATGACTTGTTTGTTTCCAATCAGCACAGGGATTAACAAACCAGAATATGCACTTCCCTCTCAGGTGGTGTACCCTCACACATGGCAAAGTTAAACCACCAAAAATAGTGGGGGGAAAAAGCTTTGCAAAGTTTTGTGTATTCTGTTAATTATTAGTTAAAAGCTTATCAGAGATGCTTAATCCAATGCACATATCACTGCACGGTTAAATTATATTAGATTATCTTAAAAATAAATCTAATCAATGTCAACCCTCCCTTTGAACAACCATGAGGCTAATGTTAAATTCTACAGAAGCCAAAGCCGTATCGAGTGCACACCTTACATAAGCTGCCAATACAAATAGTCCCTGACACAGAATGTTCAGAAGCTTCCTCAATATTATTCAGGATTGATATGTTTATTTAGAGCATTACAATAATTGACATGTCATTGTCGTTGAATATGCACTGTGCAAACAAACCAGGCTGTGTCACATGAGTTATAAGAACACACTGATCCCAAACAAATATTTGAGTTTCACACCATAGATAATTGAGTCTTAGAAACCTTATATCTCTTCAATAGTAATTGTATAACTTTTAACTGTGCATTTGAGAATATTTCTTGAAATGTAATTGAATTTGAAAAGACAGAAAAGTGTAAATGTACAAATTGAAACTGCAAAGCAGAATGTAAACTAGTGAAAAGTCACACAGTGTTGTTGGACCAGACAGAGCTTTGTGGTTGAGAGAAGGCGTGTGTCTTATCAAGGCCATGCCTGAAGGAAAATATGCTGTTCTAGTCAGAATCTCATGTTGTAGCTCAGATTAAGATCTGATGCAGATCTGAAGATTTATTGTGGTTTACATCGGCCTATGACACCTAGAGAGTTCGCCAACATTGATCTGATATTCTGCACATGAGTCTGAAGAGAAAGTATTCTAGTTTGACTTTTGGAAAGAAAATAACAGTTACCCACATTTTCACACGTGCCATCTTTATAGTGACGGTGCAATTGTGCAGTATTTGGGATTATGGATCTCTTGTTTAAAAGCTTTCCATTGTTACAGACACTCAAAGTGATTTACAATGACCAACTTTCCAACTCATAAACGAGGGCCATGGGTTTACTCACATCGAGCAAACAACAGACAGACCTCGGTTTAGGGAACAAGTTCTTCACCTGAACTGATTATGTGTACTAACTCATACAAAAGGTTAAAATCAACATCGTTTCAAATCTACGTATATGTTCTGGAAGTGTGTGTCCATTTATAGGCATTGTGAAGGAACATTGCTTTTTTATTTGACTCAACTGGTATTTAATTGATCCATCATGATGACATCTGATGGCCTACGTTGTTAATCCATAAATAATACAACATACCAGTCTAATCTGATTCTCCAGACCAGCTGCAGGTGTCCACACAGAGACATTAGTGTTAATCTGAGTTACCTGTAACTCGGGCGCAGGTGTTCCCACATCTTAAAGAGCAAACGTGATCTTTCTGAGACGCTTGATCCACTCAGGATCAGCATCAGGATTACGCATGTTTGACTGTGGATTTGTTTAAGGGGATTCCCCGCATACTGTACTTCTTACGCTGTTTTGAGTGATTGTTTATTATTCATGTATTCTATATTATTTAATTATTCTATATTTTCATATTTTTGGCAGACATGGTCATATCATAATGATTATTGGCAATAAAGCTATAACCGTCTGGAGATTTTCCCAGATGATTTTTTACAATTTTTACATAAAATATTCAATATTTTTTGTAACCAAATGTATAGCTACTTGGACTGACACTATTTTGAACATGCATGTTTTTAGATTAGACTTTAAAAAAAAATTCCATATATTTTTTTCACTCTGGCTTAAAGATTTTGAGCTGACTTCCAAATATTATCAGTCTGGACTGCTCTTCTTGAAAGCGATTGGGAAAAGACGAATACTTCAAGCTGACATGATGAAGGGTCAACGGAGCAGAGCAAGTTGATAAATCAAACTTTGGCTAAATCTAGTTGAGAGAAAAGCACAATTCTTTCCACAATTCCCTTACATGTGTGAGAAGTCATCTCCCTCCAGATTTTCCATGGTTTCCATGATTCAAATGTATATATCTTCTGATTATTCATGTGAGAGTTTGTTCGCAGTCTTTCCCATCAAGGGGGATACATCGAGGGAAAATTGGCAGTTGATTGCAAGGGAATGAGCTATCCACATACTACCAGTACATTATATTCACAATTTATTACACATGCCGGTTGGCTTATCAATTTGAAAGCATTTGCATATAATGCACATGTTGTGTCTTCAAAGTTTGTGACAAGAAACATAACAAATATCTATTAACTGTGGTCCAGAAAAGGAGCTAGTGTGAAAATTTCATGGGCTCATGTATTTGGGGAGAGGAGAAATGACCAAATACAACTGATGATGTTGTATCATTCACATTAACATAAGAAGTGCGTGAGGATGAGACTATTTTGCTGACTGTCTGCTTCACATAAACCCTGTGGACTGCTCACAGATGACACGGTGCTGTTACCGTACAACCCTCCTAAATGTTGCACATAACCTACATCTTGCTTTGCTAAAACTAAACTAAGACTAAACACACTGTAATTTGAAAAAGACAAGTTGTCAATCAGACTTCAATGCTAACAATGCTACATGTAAAGCTACATTTGGGTGAAAACAAAGGCTTGTGAAAATAGTTGTGTGCGCTGACTAAGCAAAGGAGAGTGTGCATGCAGCTTGCCCGTAAGTGTTTGTTATTGTTTGTGGGCTTAGATACATACATCAATAGTGAGTGTGTGGATATTTAAATGCTGTGTGAAATGCTTACTAACCTGACTGGCAATTATATAAAGACCTCCAGCTGCTTCTCAGATTCTGTTTCCTTCAAACCACAGCCTCATAAAGTTTAGCACCATTTGGCTAATAGCACCGACTTCTTATATTGATGCCGCCGGTTTTTACGGGTAAAAACACACCAATATATTTTCCAAAACATCTCCACATCTAATTTAGAGGACAAAACTTTGAGCTAACATTTTACAGAGATGTGAATAATCATATCATTTGTTCATAAAAAACAATGGATCATCTACCACCCAGTGTATACTTAATTTGTTGATTGAGTCTGCTGCTTTTCCAGAATTAAGTTTATCTATTTATCTGAAGTCAGTGGCTAAGTGGTTCGAGTGTTTATCCATCGTGGTTAGATTCCAGCTCACACCACAGCATGCTGTCATTGTGTCCAGTACACTTTACTCACCTTGCCTATATGCGCACTATGTACTAGTGTGTGAGTGGTGGTTGCAGGGTCACAGATTGTCAGCCTTGTTCTGTCAGTGTGAATGAATAATGCTTAAAGTGTCGCGCTTTACACACTACAAAAGACATTATCATAGTGTAAGTGGTTGACTTTGGTAAAATAAGTAAAAGTACTTGTGTAAGGGGTTAACGCTTAAAAGACGTTAACGCTTAACCCTTTACACTAGGACGTTCCATGTCTGGGTCGTTGGACTTTTTCTTTATTTATTCCATTTTGTCCACCATCTGATAAAAGGGAACTCTCAAGCTGCTTGATTTGTTGGACTTAAAAATAAAGCTGTAATCCACTTATTTCCAGTCAAATCAAACATTCTGGGAAGAACCAGGGTCAGTTTGTACTCCAAACGTACAAATAAAACATTACTCCAGAATAAAATACAAATATTAATAGGAATTTTATATGGATTCAGCTTGGACAGTCCCTAAAACAATTTTTTTTGGGGGAATTTACCTCAAAACCAAGCAAATGCTCATTTTAGTGTCAGTCAGACCTCCCTCTAGAAACCAGCTATTCAGCTACTCATTCATGTATTTAACAAAAAAAAACCCAAATGGAATTTAGAATCTGAATTCCTCTGTGTAGAGCTTGTTTCTTCTTGTAATTAGAGTAAAAAACAGACATCAGAAGACAAAACTACAGAGGAACCGCTTCAGTTTTAATTTAATTTTAGTCATTTTAGTAAATATGCCACAAGCGTAATGGGAGTTAGGCTGGTAATAATAATGATAATGATGATGATTTGATCAGTAGCAGACATATATGAATAGTGCTTTAATGGTGGCAGATATGAGTGAGTTAGGACTATGTGCAGCAAGGTCAAGTTTATTTATAAAGCACATTTACAAAACAGCCATTACTGCCCCAAAGTATATGCATATTAATTAAAAAAAAAGTTCAGCTCACATGCAATGCAACCCTTCTTCTAATAGCCCAATAACTTGAAGCAGGTAATTTCTGAGTTCTCCACCCACTTTTGCACAAGGTTAAGTGAAATTAGAATAAACTATGAGATGGATTAACCTTATTTGATTTCCTTACCATCACCTCTGTGTTTATTCAATAACAGAAGTTAGTACTGAATGTCTCTCCTGCCAGAATTCAGCCCTTTTTATGAAGTGCTGAGCGTAAGTGAAATGCTTTGTACTGCCTTTGTGATGTTAAACATGTTAGGTTCAGAAGGGACTTACAGTGGAGGCCAGGCTGTCTGTACTGTTTACTGACACAACACATTTTAATGGTTTCTCTGCCCAGGCCAAAAATTGAGAAATTTAGTCCCTTCAAAATGGCGGCACACTCTGAAAGTCCACTGTTTACACTTCTATGGCTTTGAATATTTCAATCTGAAACTGAGAGGCCTAAAACATATTGCAGAGGAATATTTGACAAAATGATATATTTCTATAGAGGTTGTATATTTTAAATTGTTTATTGGTGTTCTATTACTCCTGACATGGATGATTGCAGCTGAGATATTTATGTTGTAAAAAATCACTTGGACGTTGCCAAAATGGTATAGGCTTGATACTGTAGCTTTGTGATCTTTTTGATGAAGCACTGTGAAGTCTCAGCATTTGGTAAGTGAACACACCACCAGCACTAATTAAATAATCTATAATGCTATTACTCATCTCATTCATTTGTTGAGTTCTTTATTATAATTTTTAGGAAATACTTTCATTTCAAAGCAAACAAACATGGGTGCACGTCCATCACACTTCTACATAAACATTTATGACTTTTGCCAAACGTTTTACGAGACACAACTAAATGATCAAGCAGACATTATATTCCTCAAAATAATCCAGTTTTTGTATGATTGGTTTCTCATCTGCTGTTGGTCCAAATGTCTGCTGTGAGTTAGTGGTTAGTGGCGGTTTCTTTACACAATCTATGGAGGTAATGAGATGGTGGGCCACTGCGGGAGGGCGCGTGACTTCACTCTGCAGCCATAATAGTGCTGCTTTTTCCAGTGATTTTTAGTATTAATTGGCTCTGCTCATATCACAAACACGGTTGCCACTGGCCATGCAATTAAGATATTTCTATCAGTTGCAGGAAAGACATTTAAATTCGCTGAACTAAATTTGTAACAAAAGTAGTTTTTATTAACAACATAAATAATATTGACAAATATTGTATAACAACAATCTTACTGTATTGTACAATCTGAAACATTACATCCATACTGCTCATGTCAAGGCGAGTGCACACACAGTTGTCAAAAATAAGACACATAAATATTGAATTAAGAAATGAAAGCCCCTGTGTTTTTATAACAAAAAGCGTGTCTACTATACCCTCTAAGTGCTGCGTAATGGACGTCAAACAGACATGAAATATATTGATTTTCTACAGCTGAGAACTCACTGTAAAAGTGGCCCATCTCTGTAACTATAGAACTAATAAATAAATATTTAGTGCATATTCCCATTTACCTCGCTGAAGAGCCAAATGAAAAAAATATTTAAGTTAATGATGAACCAAAATCAATTTGGTTCAAGTTAAAGGAGACTTTTCATGTCATTATTGGCCAGACAGTCCAGCTATCTGCTTTGCATGTTGATTGTCAATAATCATTTGTCAATTATTATGTTTTGATCATTGTCATCAGATTCAGTGGTTTTACATTTACAACACAGGTTCGACTTAAAAAACGTCAGTAAAAAAATAAATCAGCCTTTAAGGAAGACCAATCCAAAGTGAATGGTCTACTGCAGACCACTGCATACCTCGGTTACAAAGAGCAGGGATGCCTCATTGCCCATTAAACACTCTGTATGTCTGCTGTGGGTCAGAGACACAGACACAGGTCCAGAGACAGGTCCAGGAAATTGTTAGTTTTATCTGGCTCCATGTAAAGTGTAAGCAGATGCCAGAAGTGCTCCAATGTTCCTTTAATGACAAACTCAGACAGGCCGACCAGCACTGACCTGTGAGGTTTGTTTTAATTTGTATAGATTGTTTAAACCCAAAAAGCTAGATTGAACAAGTATTCCCCAGCAATTCTCATTATTATGAACATATCCAGTACCATTTTGGAGAGCGCTGCAAGCCATTAGTCAAGTGAAAAAGGGACAACCCATCACTTCATTTGTTTTTCCAACCAACCTTTGTGGTGTGGTATTATCAATTACAGGAAATTCTTCAGGCAAATCAACATAAAATGACAATAATGACAGGAAAATTAGCAATAACAGTGGTCTTTGGCATATTGAATGTTCAGTAGCATGTCCACTCCGTTCATTAACATGTCAGTTGGCCAACTTTATGACCCCAAAATACGTCCCTTCTGTCTCCTGGTCCAGAAGCCACGCGTTGGACACATTGACGAACAACGCGTCTCCCTGTTCTAGCCGCACCCCTCGGCCCTGCTGCGCACAGTACATGTTGTAGCTGCCGTTGTTCCATCGGAGGGTGCTACCGGTCTTCATCAGTCTCACCCTGGTGTTCTGTTGGTGGATGTCATGACAAATGTACTGGATGAGCTGAATGTTGCTGAAGTCCACGTTGGAGATCTCCCGGTCCTCTGCCACATTGTAGTAGCGGAAACAAGTCTTGGCATAGACATAGTAGTATCCAGGCTCATCGATGAACAACTTCCCTTTGTCGTACTTCATGCAGTGCAGGTCTCCTTGGTTATTGTCCCATTCGATAGTGACAGGTTGAGGCTTGCCTTCTGCAACAGACACAACACAACTATTTGTACATACAATATGTTTTCTAATTTCTCTATTATAAAGGGCCTGTCACCACAATTGAAGAGCAAGTTTCAATGTAAACTGTTAGCCCCGCCCATTTAGTTCCGTCACAAATTTTTACTCTCAGGCCCTTAAAATATAATTATTTATTTATCCAACATGTCCATCTGTCTTCGCCATGAATGGAATTTTATCTGCTGTATGTTTCACAGACTTGCATTTTCAAGGCTTGGAACAGGCTCAAAAATTACACTAGAAGAGGCTTCTGGCAGTTTATAAATAAGGAAGACCAGACATGTAGTTGAACAGAAAAAACTCACTTGGGTACTCGTGTTTCGCTCTGATCGGTAGATGAGCCGATGGCACGCTGTCTTTTGGAATTTTACATCTGTTCCTGTAGCACTTTTTGGTTTTTGGAGTGCCCTGTAAGGCATTCATAATAGGTTCTGTCTGCATTTCCTACAACAAAAAGAAGCACAATGTAGGTTAGGACATATTTCATTTATAAAATCTGCATAATAAAAAATAAATAAAATAATTGTGTCTTTGTTTTAGGTATGGCTACATTTTCAAGTCAATTGCGACCCCCTGGTTTTGGCATCAACTATTTGTAAAGGATACATGACTGATTCTATGGTATTCTTTGAAGGTTGACATCACAATTATCAACAATTATAAAGAGAAGCACTGCACTTATGGCAAAAAGGAGAAGACGAATAAGAGACAAACACAGTTTCCAAGCAAGTAAACAAGAGCTCTGTTAAAATGTAGAACTGAGCTGATGCTACTCATTCGACATATGGTTTTGCTATTATGTGACATAATTTATGCAAGCATTCAAAATCTGTGGAATTAGAAATGTGTCAGGAGTGTCAGTAAAAGATTATGAAGACTATTAATACAATTCCATAGCATCCTGAAGGAGTTTTGACTTGTTCTTCTGATCTATACTCTAAGGAATGCTGTCAACCTCATGTAATTCCAACGTCAAACCAGCAACAAAAACAGAAACAGACACTGAATGAAAGTTTTTAAATACCTGAAGAGTACAGCACCTTAATCACGCACACTGCCCAGAAATGCTCTATCTATTGTGTACCGAGGCAACTACAGAGTCTCTTCATAAAAACCCATAAAGTCAGTCATACCGGAATGACACTTGTTCAAAACAACTTTCAGTTCAAACATGTTTACGAGACAGTGTCCAGGAATGAGGCTAAGATAAACACATCTTGCAAATGAAACATAGCTGCAAAGAGCTCTTATGAAGTGTTCACTGAACGGTAACCAGAGATTCAACCAGAGAAAGAACAAGCATTTTGATATATTTCAAACATATTTCAACATATCTGGCTGATCTACGAAAAGTGTATATTTTCTATAAGTAGATGTTAAAGGATACATATTATGTAAACTCAACTTTTATGAGCTTTTAACCATGTCATAACAGTGTTCCCTCATCATTAGCTTGCTTGTTATTTCAATAGATATCCTGCACTTGTCATGCATTTGAGCCCTGTTTGCACAAAAAAATCGTTTTTTCACCTACATCTATCTCCGCCCACTGCTCCCTACTTACTTACCATTATTCAAACAATTCTGCTGCTTGCTACAGTGAAATGCCTCTATGAAGGGCTGGAGCATCTCAGTTCAGCAGGTTTGAACTAGTCAAGGGACCACTTTCTGTTATTAAGCTGTTTTAGATCAATATAATAGTTTACAGAGAACAAAATATAAAATAATGATCTTCATATGTTATAGTATAAAGTAAATACCAAGGGAGAAAAAAAACATCAAATGTCTTCTTTAAAGGGCCTTATGAAAACCCTGTAACCAACCCTTATGAACTTAAAAAGAACACTATGCACAGTGTCAGGCCTGAAGCAAATGTAATACAACAAAAGGAAGAGCAAATCCAAGTTAGTTTTTTCCAAGTCTCTGACTGTGGACCCCAAGTATCATTCAAACTATTATGGGAGTGCTTTACGATATACTGAAACCAAGGCCACCCTGGCAGATGCTTGCTTTTGTTGAACAAATTCTATGGACACCGTAAACAGTCATTTGAGTGGCTTTGTGTGATTCTGAATTGGAGTATTCTCATCACTTTTGAGATGTCACTGACCACAGCCACAGCCCAGCTTCAGAGGGGCTGACAGATGCATGCACAGCTCTCTTTAGCACTTATCCCGACGGTCAGTGGAGACTTATAAGAGAAGAAAGGCCAAAAACCTATCACCGTGACACCTCATAACGCACCCACAATGGATCAACCTTTCACTTGATGGAAAACGGCCAACGCAATGAGTGCTTTAGCCCAAGAAATGCTGGGAGGTTTGAGTGCACTAGGGAGACATAAAGAATAGCCTGATTTGAAAGAAAGTCAGAAAGAGCATTAGGAAAAACATTACTGAAGCAAAGAGATCCCTGTAATAAGTGATATTTGATTTTGCTGGAGAAAGTCTGTGCCAAAAAAGGGCGGCGGCTTTTAAATAGGATTTTGAGAGCAAGGAAACTGTTAGGATTTCCCATCTTCTATCTCGCTGATCAATGACGCCCACATATTATTTATATCTTTTTGTTTATGTTGTTTGTTTACATGGATCCCATTAGCTGAAAGCAATTTTATGTAGATAACTCATTCAAATCAGCAAGGAAGGATTATTATTATTATTATTATTATTATTATTATTATTATTATTATTATTATTATTATTATCATATTGAAATTGGTTCGAGTTTAAGCCATTTTCAAATGTGTTCAAATGTGTATTAAATTCCAGACATTTGTTAAGTTAAGTAATGCTCAGTAATAGTTTTACAATTTGTCTCACAAGGTTGATTTGGACATTCATTTAAAGAACTTTCTAGCCATGTCCAAATCAACAGTGTATAATATATTTTGCATAATTTTTAAATGACCTTCCAGGAACCAACAAACAACTCCAACAGCTCCATCACTCATTGTAACTCATGTATTTCTTAATCCATTTAGAAACGCTGCATGAGAAGGTTAAGGCATGTGCATATGTTGTGGTATGAAATATAATGCATATTAAAAAGCCACTCACCTCTATGGGCCGATGTGGTGCTGTGGACAAATCTACCTGAAAAGAGAGAAGACAAACGTAGTTCAGCAGAGATAAGGAAAGGGATCTGTTTGAACACATGTGCCACATTTTCATGCCATTTCCTTGAATTCTGTGTGGGAGGAATATGTTTCAAAACGCACAGGAAGACAGGCAGCAACGCATAGTGTATGTTCTACTTAAGGAAGAGGCTAAGGTACTTTACACATGTCACCCTGTATTCCACTGCCACAGCCAACTTTAGGCTCTCTACTGTCTTCAGAAAACATTTAATTCTACAATCAAAACTAGATGCGTGCCCATTTCAAAAAAGGCGTGGATAGGCACATTATTTAGCCCAACGCTGCGTCCACTTTGCATCTTCAGGAAGTCTTGCTACAGGTGCTGAGAAGAGGTGATGGTCCAATGCCAAACTCCGCACCAACATTTACTGACTCATAGTGAAAGTATGCAAAAGCTATCATCACAGCGCTACTATTATTTAAGTCTTCAATTTCTCCTGTTGCGGGTGAATAAAATATCTGTTTGTCTAATCCTGACAGACCAAAGATCTTCAATGTCTACATTACGGGACATGAAGAAAGGACCAAGAGCTTTCCTCACATTTCTATCTCACGGATTGTTATTACTTATACATGACCACAGCGGTTGCACAGTGCCCAAACTTTTAGTGTTTACTTTTTTCAACTTTCCCCCACTCATTTTTCATGTGCTTTTCCCGTCTGGCTAAGGTCCAGTGAATAACAAGCCACTACCGCACAACTGTGTGTTTATGCCAAGAACAAGCCAAAAGAAATTCATCACACAAACACACAGACAAGGCCCGAAGGAAGGGATGGTTTTCAGGTGACCTTTGTGCTTCCTGTAATGTTGAATTAACTTAGCATGGGTTTATGAATAATACTGTATCAGATAAGATAATAGACTGCACTTTCACATGTCATCATTTTCAAATCAAAACATCAAACTTTCATAGTCTGGAGCCAGACTTCTGCCTACTCTGCATGCTTCTCCTCCATCAATCCAGATCGGTTTAACTTTATTTATGGCACATATAAATCCAGATGGCATGTAAACATAAGAATGAAAGTGTGCAGCCCAGCAGCCTGGAGTGAAAACATCTGTATTCTGCAAAACAAGACGTCTTATTCTGCTGACATTTGTGGATTGCATCTGAGATATGATCAGTCCAAAGCGGCTCTGCAACATTAGTTGGAAAGAGTTGGGTCTGCGCAGCCCATACAATGCAGTAAGTCTCTCTTGTTAAACAGTAATAGACCCCCAGACTTCTTTTTTTTTAGATCTTTATGGTAAGAGACTAAATTATAAGCAGAAAATCAAACATCGTTGATATGTGTTGAAAAATATTGACTTTAAAATAGCAGAGGAAAGTGCAACTATCATGCTGAGTCCTACCTCTTGCAGATAACCTGTCAGGTGCAATAAGATGGCCACGCTGGAAGCCACCTGAAGCAATCCCATAATAGCAAGGGTCCCAATTAGGAGCGGCCGGTACGTGGTCTCCGAGCTCTGCACCGGGTGAAAGCGGTGGGGCTGGGTCGCCTCCAGGTCCACGCTGTCCCGTAGGTAGCCTCTGTAATCGTGACTAGCTGCCATGCTGTAGCCGCGTCTGCGTGTGCTCAGCCCGGATCCCAAGGCGAGGAAGTCACGGTGAACTCGGCCACCGACGGAGCTCTAAAAAGACGGTGGGTGGGCTGCAGACGGCGCGTCTTTTGCCCCACAGCCAATTGGAGCGCAGCGACGAGGCAAAGGCGGACAGAGGGGGACCCGAGTGTGAATAGGCAGAGGATCTGAGGTACAGTGCGCTGCAGGTACAAGACCCGTGGAACCCAAGGAGAACTTTTTGGCCCGCCAGAAGAGCGCAGATCACGTGGTCCACCCCCTTTCTGCGCGTCCACACCTCCCGTGACACACGCGCCACCCGCGGCCTAGTGGCACCAGGGAGATGGCTCCAAACAAGTTGTGTGAGTAATCATTGGCTAAATAGGCCAGATTTATTACAACACGTCACATCCAACAAGAAGAGTGGTAAATGGCATTAACCCTAATCTCAGTTTCTGATCGATGTAGTTTAAGACTTTAACAACAAGGAGGGAAAGGAGGACTGATGACAGAACTTCACAGGGGAAATGGTCAATTAAATAATAATTCAAATAAAAATAAATTACAAAGCTCCTCATTGTGAATTATTGGAAACCACAACAACGCAAGTCTTAATAATAAGCGGGCATTTTGAAATAACTTAAATCAGGAAAAAAGTAAATTTTTTAGGACATTTTGTTTTATTAAGCTATTGCCAATGTCTTTGCTGTAAAAAGGTCTTTTGGCATGTGTTAGAGTCTGTATAGTCCAGATAACAATTATAGTGTTATATAGTATAGTAGTGTAGTCATTATAGTCGACTAGTCACGATCGACTAATCATTGCAAATTCTACTACTAATATTACTATTAATAATGATAATAAGGTAAATTGAATAGCGTTTAGATAAATTAAAGTGTGCATTATTGTGTCAAATAAAGTTGAAACCAAGTAAATATATGCAAATATTATTATGATTAAATTTACTTGGCAGTGTGCATGAAGTGTATTGCCTAAGGACATAACAACATTTCCTCTAGCGCTCCACTGTGGCACCTGGTCTTCCAGCGGCCTCCCATCCAAGTACTAACTAGGCCCTGTCCTGCTTAGCTTGCGAGAGCTTACGAGATCAGGAATTGGCAAGCAGGTATGGCTGGTATGGTAACCTCTTTATTACTAATATCTTAGGCACTTATTGGCCTACTTCCTCTGCTAAATATGTTTTGCAACCACCCTGATACTATTGCCTACCATCGCGTCTAATCAAAGCCAGGCTCTCTTACAACCCACTTTGCAAATGGGGTTCAAAAAAGCTACAAAAAAACTGTTCAAAAGCAGAAACAATGGAAAAAGAGGGGGCTGTTATAGGTTGAGCGAGTTTGCAAAATCTTACTAACTTTGGAGGTGCCAGAGGAGTTCATGGGAGAAATCTGGCTATTTATACGCTCCTCCCACCCCTTCCTTTCAGCCGTCAAACAGTGCGGCGACACAATCATTTAATACACCATCATTATGGGTTTTCAAACTTCATAAAACCACACACATGATTCTGGTTATGTTGTAGTGCAACCACAGCGCTCCCCTCTGTACCATGCTTTTGTAGGAAGGCCCTGTACATGTTTTGCTTTCAGAAAGGAGCAGAAGAACTACAGCTCATTCTGTCAGCGTCCTCCTGGCATGGTTCCCACTAAGGTTGTATCTCTCCCAGGGAAAACCTCAAAACTGATGTCCTGGCTACACTAGACCCTTGAGCTCCTCATAGCTGTTTTTATGAATTCGGCTGTGGTAAGAGGTGGAAAGCAACTGGATACTGGATGGAGCACTGTTTAAAGGATAGTTACCATATGTTCTGAATATATTTCCCCCCTTAAACATAATTTATTGTGGTAAAAATGTCTACTCAAGAATTTGATTAGAGGAATCTTTCAAAATGGGTGTGCGCTGGTACTTGACTGCCTCTGTTCTAATACCTTTAGTGGTGGTAGTACTAGCAGTGTTGGTGGTTGCAGTGGTGTTGCATTGCTTTTACTCTATAGCCTTTATTACTCTACTTTTAGTGTGTCCTCAACCTTTGTTAACTTAAGGACCAGTACTAAACATATACTGGTAGAAGGGGATGGTAACCCCGACAAAAAGTCTTCTTTCTCATGTTTGCTTTTACCAGCTTAATTGACTCCATATTTTCACAATAAAACACAGACATTAGCGGTATATAAAACAGAAGTAACGTACGTACATGGCAAAGATAATATTTTCCTCTGGGGCCCGGTAGTCGATGCCCGTGCTCAGGTTTTTGGCCCCTTTGGTTGGGGACCCCTGTGCTACAGTATACATATACCAGTATATTTACTATGTACTTGGACCATTTCCACCTCTGGCTGTGAATTGTGGAGAGTAAGTCCTCTGCTTGAATGCCAAAAATATTTAACCCAAATGTGAGTTGGTACCTCCGTGGGGAAGAGCATTGGTTTTGGCTGGCAGGCAGGTTTAACTATTTCTTTTGGTTACATTTGGTCAGTATCAAATTTTTGCTCCTCCTTCCTGCATGTGGAGCTCTTATACATGTGTGGTTGTGTGTGTTTGGGTCTGCTCCATGCCCTTGTGTTTCCCAGTCCACCTCCAGCCAGACATTGCAACTTGATGCTCAGTTTGAGAATGACATACAGCCAAAAGCCTCGCAGCTGAGGAGGAGGGAAACCCAAGAGAAGGCATGAATGAGAGCGCAAGGGTGAGGGGAGGTAAGCAAGAAAATACAAAGTTGGAAGTGCATGCCCATTGTGTTGCATGCAAACATAAAATACATCTCATATGTGGTGTCCTTGGTTAAAGTGTCCTCAAGAAGAGGTTTTAAGAGGATTCTTTAGTTAAATGTGCACTCAGACACACCAAGATTTAAACTCCGTAACCTCAGTGAACTGGGGCCAGAGGTCAAATCAGGGAGAGACATTGAGCAGTTTTTTTAAATTCAGAGAGAATATGGGAGTTTATGGCGAAATGCGTTAATTGATTATGAATATGTTGATGAATACATTTTATGTGCATTTACCTTTTAACCTTTTGTGCTCTGCTTCTAGCGTGCACACATTTACATAATATGATGTCTTTCCTGGTGTAACCAACTACATTTAAGAATGGGACTAGCACAAATAATACACTCACCTTATTCTTCTTTACCACTAATTGTCTGGCTCTTGATATGAAGCCATTGTTCTTTCTATTATACCTGTCCTTTTTTGTTTGTTGGTTCATTTTCTGGGCATGGGACTGACACAACCTTTACTCTCTTCAGGCATGTGTACTATCCACTCGACCACGAGCAACAGACTAAATTACATTTCACATAAAAGGACCAGATATGTGGTTTGGTTTGGCATGTACTGTCAAAATCAACCTTATTGTTCTCCATAGATTTTTCAGCTTCAAAGCTAGAATGGTTTCATTTACCCTTAAAAAGGACTCGGAGCCAACTATGAGTAAACACTTGAACTCTATTCTGGCATATATATTTGATTGCATGGCTCTGTATTGAGATGTAATGAGGGAACAATAACATGCCTTTTCTAAATTCCTCAGGATATACTGCAAGTAGCAGAGCACACCAGGGTTTTCCATTGTTTATCATGTGTCTGTTTAACTGAGTGAAGGTCTTCTCTTAGCCCTGTGGACTGAAGAGCATCAGGTTGTCCTCACTCCCACATCCTCTGTGGTAACAGGGTCACTCCAAGTCTTTTCTCCACAAACACACGCAAGCTTCTGCCCCTTATTACCACTATTACACCCGGAACGCTATGGCAACCTCAATGTTTACACTGCAAATCTCTTTACCTCACATTTGACTGTGGTCGTATCAGAAATACAGTTTTCCTAAATAAAATTTGTGCACTGATCTGTCCAGCTATGGGTATACATAAACCGGTCCTGTAGTATTACAAGAGTTGGCGCTGTGCTGGAAAACAGATAGAAATGTAAAATGTTGTTTATAATTTTTATATGCTTTTTTTGTGGTTATCTTTGACATTTCTCAATCCAGCAGGTTGTGTAGGTGGATAACTAGACTATGTTGGAGAATATAAAAATATTGACTTTAATGATATTCTTATATTAATTAATCATGTATTTAATTTTTTTAGTTTTTCGTCTGACCAACTTTCATGTGCACATTGATTGACCCCTTATTCATGGTGTTGAGTATGCAATAGTTTGAAACATCAGTTATAATAATAGTAGTGTAGCTTATATAACACACACAGGTATTGCCTCATATAGGGGGCCTCCACTCCCAGTTGCCCCCTTCTTGTCCTCTACAACTTCCTCCTCAGACTCTGCTTGGTCTCTTGTCTTCAATAAATCATATCAGACCAGTGTTTACCCAAACAAAAAGACCTTTGCTTATAGCCAACATAAAGATATTTGTCTTCTCATGTATTTTACATATGCAAATATTTGGGTAGAGCTCTCGCCTCCCAAGAAGGAAATCATGGGTTCGATTCCTGGGCGAACATTACATCACATGATTTCTCTGGGTGGAGTCTGCATGTTCTCCCCGTGTTACCGTGGGTTCTCCGGCTTCCTCCCACCGTCCAAAGACATGCATGTGTTAGGCAAATTGGCAACTGTAAATTGGCCCTAGTGAATGAGTGTGAGAGTGAATGGTTGTCTGTGTGTCTATGTCTCTGTGTTAACCCTGCGACGAGTTGGCCACTGTCCAGGGTGTACCCCGCCTAAGGCCCAAAGGCACTGGGATAGGCTCCAGTCACCCGCGACCCCTAACGGGAACAAGCGGTAGAAAATGGATGGATGGATGGAAATATTTGGGTTAAAAAAAATATTTATTTTGGATAAGTGAAGCTAACAAAGACACCAAGAGCAGTGAAAAATGTGTGAATTATGTAATTTGAGTAAATTTGTCTTCTGTAATTCTTCCGGAAATCCCTTTGAGCAACTTAATAAAGGGGAAACCAGGACTTGCTGCATCAACTAGCATGTCTTCAGATGCCCATGTTCGGACTTCCTGCGATTAACCTCAGTATCACTCTGTGGTAATATCTTATAGGCTTGGCCCCTCTGACAAAGCCCCCTTCAGTCCTCGGTGCAGGGGCGAGAGCAGTCCAATGACATCATATGATCATGTCTTGTCTGAAGGAGCTCTCAGTGTTTGAGATGCACCTGAGTCATTGGGGTGGTGGGTGTCCCAGACAGGAGATCAGAACAGACACAACACCAAAGTGAAGCAACACCATGAAACAGTGAAAGCCTTAATCTAATGTTTTTAAACTAAGGCTGGGAGTAATCATGGTTTCCGCATTACGAAATTGTTTTTGAATCTCAGGGCGTATTACATTATTATTAGACTTGTTCTGATAATATTAAGTGATACAAATACATAAGTACAACCAGAGATGTACTTAACGTGGAATCTAAACATTTGTGTGTCATTTGTCACTGCCTTTTTAAATAATTTAGCAGTCTTTAACAGAGATCTGAACAACTGTGGATTTCAATTTCAGATTTTGCTTAGTATATCCTATTTGTTTTTTGTTTTTTTGTTTTTTTTAAACAAGACGGTACGACTCTCAATCTGATTGAAGAGGGTCTGGGTTGAGGATCTTGTGTCCAGATGACTACATCTGAATCTTTTTCTACAATGGAACACTTCTGGGCGAATGAGGGTTTACACCGATTTATAAAACACATTTACCCCGAAGGTCTTTCCAATTGCTTTACTGTACGGCTGAAGTCTACAATTTCATAAATAGTTAATCATAAAATGTCAGTTCACTTGACAGTGTGATTTCAATTATGTTTTGACAACCACGTTTCTATTGTTGTTGTCAATAGCTCCACAGTCAAAACACACAAGAGGCAGTTGTATTATTTTATAAAAGATGATTCAGCTTCTCCCTCTGACATAATCTCTTATCTTTGCTCTCATACTCTCCATCCTCTCCCACCCCTGTGCCGGCCTTTACTTGTCTTGGATCTCTCTAGTTTGCCCGGGACAACCCAAACAATAGCGGGAGCTGTGTCATGTTTCCTTCACGTTTTTACGGATGACTGTTTGTAACTCAGTGACGGTGACGCTCTGGGATCAGTGATTAGGTCTGTCTTTGCTCATAAAGTCAACAGGATTAAGGAAGTCCAGGGCTCCTGTTACCATGACTTCTGCAAAAACAGCTTCTGCCGTGTTTTCTGGTGGTGATAGTGAGTCTGCAACATCCAGCTCCAATAGTGTTGACAAGGGAAAGACATTTTGACCAACTTGCCTCTTTATAAATGTAGCGTATGAATGAGTGATGTCACGATTTCACATTTAGTGTTACTATTACTATAAAGATTAACCATGATTATTGACACCATGACCAAACAACAGTGCCATCTTTACATTGGGATGTTATTGTCTCCATTGAGATGTTATCACTTTGCCTCTAATGATCCACAGTATGGCATTGAACTTATCTCTATTATATGTGAACGTGCTGGCCTTACCACAGATCTGACCTCTCAATTGGCTTGCTGGCACCAAACACACTTGTCTCCATGGAGATAGAGTGTAATGCCATAAAGGGTAACATTCCTGGCAAAACAATAACATCTCCATGGAAAGTAGGTAGCAGACCGGCCTCCTGAAAATGTAAGGTATAGGTTTACTTTTCTGCAGTATTGACTGAATGACTTATTTTTGATTCTAAAATTCTCAGTTATTATTTTACAATGCTCTCTCATCTATATTTAGATTGATTTACTGAATAATCTTTGCATGCTTAACCACCACTGAGTGATGGGAGGGAATGAATAATGAAATGTAAAGCATCTGTGTCCAAAAGATGCAATATAAGTGAAATACATTGTTATTATTAACATCCAAAACTCAAATGTACTCGCCCAAAAAGCCTTTTGAGGAATAATGCCCACTCCAGGTATGTCCTAAGTCCCCGTTCAGAACAAGGCATCCAAAAACATTAATGTCTCCAACAACAGCTGTCCAGATCTTTAAGAGAATTCTGGCCCTAATAACAATACCAGGACACTACTGACCCATGTGTGTTAGCCATAACAGGATGCTGAGTGCAGAGTCATGTCTTTGCAAATGTGCAGGTGGTCAAGAAGTGTATGTGAAACTCAAAACTCATAAAGTTCTGCCCTTTTTTATTAAACCAATGGGAAAATTGGACACAAAGCAAGGAAATCCTCCAACTTTCATTTTGACAATTTAATTTTCCGCTTAATAACATTCGGATATTTAGACTTCAAGAGCTCCACCTTCAAACTATTCATCATCTACAACGCCTTCCAGAAAATTAAATGTGTGGACATGCGGTACTTGAGTCCAGTTTTGTCTGAAGTGACATACAGTATTAGATTCTCAGCCTATTAACCACTCACACCTATTAGAGCAATGTGATGAAAAGGGTTTCATATCTATGGAGAAAAACAAAGAGAGGTTTCTTCATGCTGGACAAAACCAAAGATTAGCAGCGGTGATGTCGTAGGTTTTCCCCTTTTGAACACAAAGCCCTGTACAGTTTACAACAGATTCCTAAAAGATTGACTCAGCCCACCCCCCTCTATTCAGTCGCCTCTCAGTGGACACTTCCAACAGCCTTGCCATTTGTTGTGAGGGAAGTGATGTCAACTAAAGATGCATCGACTACAGGCCTGCAGATAATGTGATGAGCGTGGTGAAAGGTTCAGACATGAGTGCCAGACTGGGGGTGGTACACTGTCTGCGCCACTTGCTGACTGGTGGTCCCCTCCATGATAGTTATTTTACATCAGACACAAGGCCCTACAGTGTGAATGGGATTGAGACTTGAAGTTAATAAAAGGATAACATTTCCCATGCACACAAACCCGGTTTTAAGTGGCATTCCTGTGGCTTGTACCTCTATGAGTACCTCTCTTTCATTAAGGTTTTCGTGGTCATGTTTAAGAATACAAACACTTGTCAAGCCTGGAATTGGCTACTGTTTTTAAAAATATACCTTTGTCGCTGTAACTTGATTTACTTTAGATACTGATCTGACTATACAATTTACTGCCAAAATTATGTATATCTTTTGTTAATCAAGGAAGAACCTGATGATTAATTAACTAAACTAAACCAGGTTAAGAATTCAACATTACTGTATGATCAGAAACTTAAAGACTTAAAGTACATTTTCACACCTCGAAACAGGAAGCAGGTTTTTAAACTCGTCTCTTGCTCTCACAAACCCTTTAGTAAATTGTTAATATTCACAAACATTCATTTTCAGTCACGCGCACAACTTCAGAACAGCTTTTTTCAGACGGCAAAGAGAAAATGGGGTGGACCACCCAAGCGCAGCCAACCTTATTTCCTATGTTGAAAAGACATAAAATACTTTATTATTACATGCAGACAGCATGCAGCAATCTAATTTTGTCACACAGTACTGCTTTTACAATATACTATCTTAACATACAAAAAAGTTTGGTAGCCCAGCTGTAAAGATGTTTAGAATAAACTGACTTGGAGGGACAAATTGGCCTTCAAGAACATTAAGAAAAGAACGGAACGGAAAACACAATGATGATAATGATAAAGCAAAGATGAATATGTGAGGCTAGTTGCGTCCCAGTATATTTTTTGTCTATTCGTTGCTGGTGCAGGTTCTCATTGGTAGATTAGTGACTCAAATTGTCCCTGGTGATTGAAAGTGAGTGTGAATTGTAATTGTAGTTGCGGTATGTCTCTGTGCCTGACAACTGGCTAAGAAAGAAAGAGAAATTTAAATGTGTAATATTTTGGGAACTATAAAAAAAAGCTATTGCAAACGTGTCATGTGGATTACAGACAGGAAGTGCTAAATGCCCTTTAATTGTGCATAGTATGCCTGTTCATTCTCAAAGTGATTTACCAAGAAGACATCTATTCATCTTTTGGTCCTTCTTCTTTAGCATCTTGTCTGGAAACCTCTCTGTGTGTCTCCTGCTCCAAAGCTACAGCAGTAAACTCATCGCACACATTCCTTACCTGCTGTATCACTGAGGAGCCTACAATTTACTTTTCCCACCTGTCCTCCACCCTATCGCTTTCATCTCTCTTTTCCCCAAGACTTAGACACAGTGCCATTGATTCGGCGCTTGCCAACAGACTCTAACTACTGAAACAAAACATTACCTAAATACACTCCTGTGAGGTCTAATCACATGGCAACAATGCTTGTTTGGGGTGCTCTGAGACGGCGGTTGTTGATGCTAGATCTTAAAATACACCTTGGCACCTGCAAAAAAAATGTATAAAATAAACCTCAAAGGAGTCAAAGTCAAAATAACTCAACTATACATCCTCATGTAAAGCACAGATACTTACTTGCCTTTGAACACGCATTCAAATATTATCTTCCATTTCCAGACGTGAAGGCAATAATAAAAATGTTCACTTTTCATTTGTTGTTGTTATATCTATTACGTGTTGTGTTGAAAGTTATTTCATGAACAGAGATGTCGTGTTCCTGTTTGCACTACTGCTTTATCTGTAAATTAAGATCTAACAGATAAATGTATATACTGTATTAACTGCTACAGTCACCTAATTGGTTGCGTTCACGTGACATCTCAACATTATAAAATCCCTTCAGTTTAAAATTAGAATTCACTGTTTAACTGTCAGATTGATCATGTTTTGTCCTGGTTAATCTCTGAAATTACTGGGCCAGCTACATAAAACGAAAAATAAAAAATTGAAAATAAATTAGCCCCACAAAATGGTGCCATTATGCAACTCAAAAGGAAGGAATGTTATCAATTGAAAGGACTTTAAAACATTATTATTGAATATTTGTTGAGCCAATCCCAAAAAACTAATGATAAGGTTTGAGGATTTCTATTTTAGAGAAATCTCTCATAATTATATAGGTCCCGCCCACCATCTGGGATTATGACATAATCACATTCTAGAATTTGAACATAACCTATTGTATTGGTGTTTTTCAGATTCTACAGTGTGATGATGTCATACCCCCTGATGGGGGGCAAGAGCCAGATTTTCCTATTGATTACATTGGACTATGCCAGGGGGGTCCAAACCTTTTTCACCGAGGGCCACATTTTGAAATTTATACAGAGCAGAGGGTCACAAACAACACAACAATGAAGTGAATCATTCAACATTTTGAATTTGACCTTGTTTTGGGCCTCCACAGCTTTAATAAGACTTGGAACATTAATATTAGGTTGATATAACATCAAAATGCTTGAAATGTTTCCAATTTTACAGGAAAAACTACTACTTTTTGTTGTTTGGACCAACTTAGCAGGAAGCTGGCGGGCCCAACAAAATTGGTCTGAGGGCCGGCTTTTTGCCCCCGGGCCGTAGTTTGGACATGCCTGGACTATGCCATTAAATGTCTAAAAGGTAAACTGAAAAATGTTTAACCCCTTTAAGTTCTGATCATTTCTATTTGTGACTACACCCATTCATTTCTTGTGTGATAAAATACTATACAAAAACTATGTCGAAAGTTGCGACATAATCTGAAACTCAGCAATTAGCCATGCTGCTGCTATATCTGAAACTGAACTACAGATAACCTTCTGAATACTACAACCATGTCAAAAGAGTTGGTGTTACTTATTGATTGTAGATAGTAGTATATCTGAATACGTATTGCATCTACTATTATTTACCTTTTGTGTACAGTGCATGTCTACCTTCTAACCTTGACATCTTATTTATTATGACCCTTTATTATTTGAACCAC
Organism: Chaenogobius annularis; assembly: GCA_015082035.1. Taxonomy (NCBI): domain Eukaryota; kingdom Metazoa; phylum Chordata; class Actinopteri; order Gobiiformes; family Gobiidae; genus Chaenogobius; species Chaenogobius annularis. Next base: position 41,945 of record BJKM01000330.1, on the reverse strand, counting down.
ACAAAGGTGTGAGGCCTTTTTTTTTTTTTTCTAAAGGATTTTTTGGTCCGTAGGCATTATTGGACAGGACAGATTAGAATGAAATTGGGATGAGAGAGAAGGGAGGACATGCAGTAAATGGTCGGAGTCAGGATTCAAATTTATGACACTGCTGCCAGCAGCACTTGTTTGCATGTTCTCCCCGTATCAGCAAAGGTTTCCTCTGGGTACGCCGGTTTCCCCTACCACTAAAAACATGTGTATGAATGAGAGTGAATGTGGGACAACGGATGAAAATTAGCCCACGGCTAATCCGGCATGTTTCATGTATGTTCACTAACATGCACTGTCCCGACCACATAAATATAACATTTAAATTAAATTAAATAAATGTTTGTAACACCAAAAATCACAACAGTAGTTGCCTCGAGGAATGAAATCTTCACTGTAAATATGTAAAAAATAGACGGGCATAGCTGGAATAAGAGCACATGGAAAAGCTTTATTCTCACACCAAGCTTCAACATAAACAATTTTAAATTTTGACTTCAGGCTTGACTATGTTCTACTGTATGTAGCAATGTCACTTTCGGGACAAATAAAGAACTTTATGTCAGACAGTATATAACTTACATAATAAATTAAATATATTCATTTGGCAGGATTTGTTAATAGCGCAGGAAAAATAGAGTGTACAAGTGGCTGAGGTACTTTTTTTTTTAAACTGCAAGTGGCCAAAAGAGGCAAAATAAATCTTGTACAACAGTAGCAAAACAAATTTACAATATCTGCCTTTACATGGAGTCTTTGCACATTCAGCGTTCACAATACAACACTATAGTACTGGAGATTTGATTCACAGGAACGTCTAATAGAAAGAAAACACAGGGGAGGCAATAGAGAGAATAGTCCAGCCTCAGCAGACAAAACTCATAGATTTGTATGTGATGCAGTGTCCACATATCTCAATACATTCTTCAATGCAAACCAAGAAATAGTTAAATACTTCAATATGTAGAATGATTTTTGTGAGGACAAAATATTTTACTTTTTGGCAGCCTAGAGCCTTTAAGCATGAACAAAAAGTGGTCAATCACATACTGTTAGAGCTCAATCATAACGGGTGTCCACACTTGTGCCAGGGACCACATGTATTATAGATTATGTTCTATTGCCTCGCGATAAACACATAAATGCTATCTTAAATCAGGGCCCTTGACATACTGCACAGGTTTCATAAGTACATTAGGTTTGATTAGTACCCTCAACTCATGTGTTTGTTTAAAATACTAAAAGCAATTTATAGCAGCTGTGATAATGTTTACATTTTCAAGCACAAATGTGAAAATACTTTGATTTGTCAAGATTTCAGCTGGGGTTTTACTTTTAAATATTGGAGAGAGGACATATTGAGAATGATGTATGGGTAAGAAACGGATTTAGGATTGATTGTATCTTATTAAGAAAGGAAAACAAAACTAAATTAATCTTGGCATGATATCCCCTTCTATGGCACTGATACCAGAGGATTTAACACATTTTCCTCAAACAAAATTTTACTATTTTCCAACTGGACATACTCCTACTCAAGAAACTTAAGAAACACAACGCTTGCCAACAGATTAATGTTTACACAGTAAAAATGTGGAAGGTCTGGTTGTATTCCTGTTGATAGACAAGCTTCCACCACTGTTCAAGCCAGGGAAAAAGAAATGAAAACAAACACATTTTTAAAAGGGCCATGGTTTCCATTGGTTACGTATAAAAAAAATTTATTTGGTGTTTTAAATTGATAAAATGTATAATTTTGTATTAATTATGTGGCATATGAGTCCAAGGCACATATTATGGACGCTGTGTTGTGTTGGTAGTGAACAAATAGACACTGCAGCTCAATTACTGTGTAGGCCAATAATAATAATAATAATAATAATAATAATAATGTTGATTTTAAAAAATCACTGATGATTTTGCCATGCATGTCAACACTGCCAACAATCTTTCATTCATAATAATAAAGGTGAGGGCGTGGCATGTTACAGTTTTAAATTTCCTGAATTTGGCTGTGAAGCTATATTATAGCTAGGGCCAAAATATAAGAAATAGATAAACATTTAAAAACTTAAGGGGACAGGATTCAAATCATGTATAAAAGAATATGTCTGAAGGCAGCTGGTCACAGCTCAGTTCTTAAAATATTCAAAAAAGTGCATCGTAGTCGTTAGTCTGTGTGCAGCAGTGGTGAGTAACAGCTGCTGTGGGGTTTGAGCATTCCTTCATTGCACAGTGAAGCGTGGGTGACCAGTGAGCCCAGCTTTGAGCTATGTACATGTTCGTTAGTTTGTGGTTTCAGAGCTACAGATCACTAATTATATAAAACATACTGTCTGCGTCACTGGATCTTCCCAAAAGAGTCCACTGACACAGAAAACCAAAATATTTTACGCATTGTAGTGAGCGGAAAGGAGAAGTGTCATGTCGCAAGTAACATTTGGCAACATCAAGCCTAAATCATGGCTTTTTCTTAACTCAGCAGCATTTCACATCTGACTTATACATTGTCAAAAATATAAATAATCTTTTTTTTTTTAGATTGCACTAGTATACTCCATTTCTCCATTAGTCCTTTACTAAGTTTCAAAATCAAGATCGTTGCAAGGCAAGCAATTGTACAGTATAAACAATAGACAACTTCATTAAATATTTTCTTCATTAATTTGATGGATGTAATATTTGATATGAAAAATCATACTGTAAAATGTAAGAAACTTATCATAAAAATAAAATAACTCATGGTCACATATCAATCACAAATGTTGTGATTACACTGAGCATACTATAATTGTTTACAAAAGTCTCAAGGCCAGTGTACTCACACAGATTACATATTGATAGTATTCATTACGCAAATTACGAGGCTGATGATTTACTATGAAAGTAAATTGTAACAAATAATACAACAATTGAAGCTAGTGGGGGGTATTTGTCAAACAACAGTGTCAGACATGTAAGGTTGTTTTATGGTAGATAATGAACGGTTGTGGTGTATAAGTGAGCACACTGTTGGCCTCATAACATATGGAGACACAACCACAGAGGTGAGCTGTGGCTGATGACGTTATCAGCCCGCAGCAATGGGAATTCCCTAACAAAAATACTCTCCTTTAGTCCCTGTGTCGCTCTGTTTGACACAGGGCTGGGTCTGTTTTTTTCCCATTCTTTCTGTTGCCCTGAAGTAAGGGTTCAACACAGAGGAGATGGATGAGGTGACACCTAAATTAATACAACAGAAAGTACTAAAAGTTTATAAAGAACTCTAGAGCACTCCATGCAATGTAAAATACAATCACATTCATTTTTATAACAAATGTTTTGTATGCTGCCCTCTAGGGGCAGTAATGGAATTCACAAAGCCCTATTGGAAATGAGAGAGGAAAGCCAAGAAAATGGACCCTATGCAAACTCCAGGAGCCACTGGAACAGGGGAATACGGACGGATTCTCTGCCTGCCTGGAGACTCTCCTCTCTGGGCTGTGGCTGACTCTGCGCCGGGCTCTCCTCACAGTAGCGCAGCAGAGTGTGGAGCAACTCCCCAACCCGCCACCTCTTCTCACGCAGCTTCTGGACCACTGCTGGCAGCTGAAAGAGCATCACTCAGTCAGAAAATCAAAGATTATAACAAACATACAGTGTACTTGGACCAATAATACAGTGATCTAGTTTATACTAGAAATAAAATGTAAAAAATCTATCAATTGCAACTATCCCGTAGTGTTGTAAATAAAAAAAAAAAAAAAAATCTTTTGTTTCACACCAATGATATACACTTGAGGAAATGATTCATTGTCATTACCTGTTGCAGCTCTCTGTCTGAACTGAGCTGGATCTGGGATATGTCTGACATGGAGGCTGCCACCCACTGCAGCAGGCTCCTGAGCTGGGGGTCAAGGGTCACGTTGGAATGGCCCCGCCCACGCTCCATAAGATCCGAGTTCAGAATGACAAAGGCAGTCCTGGGAGCCTGCACTTCTGTTCTGTCTATGCAGACCGTCCCTGTAAAACAATGTTTAATATGCTTTTCACTGACCATCATCATAACAGCCTGAAAGATGTTTGGTTTCCCACACTCACAGAGCCTACCCACAACTGAGCCCCCCTTGTAATGGTTTTACACACACCCACAGATAAAGCAGAGTGAGTGACTGAGGAGGGAGTGGAGGCATGAATGAGCAACATTGCGGCTAAAATTGGGGGTGTAGAAATCCCCCAAGAACATCACATAACACACAGGGATTGAGACTGATAAAGCCTGCAGAACCCAACCAAGTGCAGTTGTTGGTTTTATATATTGACGGTAAAAATAAAAAAGCAATAATTTTACTCAGCAGTTTAAATTTCTCCCATAAAATGCAATCTGAGCTACTTCAAAAGTTCTTACCACTAGATTCTTCCTTATTCTCTGTCTCCTTGTCCTCTATGTGGTCACTGTTGATAAAAAGCAAATATAAAACAATGCAAATATTTATTGATTACCATAAATCATGTTAAGATTGTATTAGAGTAAATCATTAACTAAAGATGAAATGCTATTTTTATGTATTCTGGTAAATGTACTTCCAAATAATACCTTGTGTCAGCAAAGACATTAAGCCCATGAGTCACCACTTTAATGCCAATTAATGACAAGTCTAGCCAACTTAGCTCATATTTTTGTCACTAGTGAAATTATTTTCTTTGTACAAACACTCTATTTTACAGGACTAATAGTTACAGCCTTGTTGACACAGCCCCAGGAAACAGACACAGGCTCTGCAGACTTTGATACAACGACTTCTATTGCCGAACTATAAAGTTTAGGAACAAATTAGATCAATGCAACAGTCACGCAACGCAATCGTGAAACACACACACACACACACGCACACACACCCACACACACACACACATACACACACACACACACACACACACACACGTAAATTAACTATTTACAGGCTTAATACCTACGTTTCAGCATTTTCATTTTATGCAAATTAGGTTTCAGTAAAAATAAAAGTAATACAATATTGAGTGTGGCACTAAATGTTCAAAGCAGGCACTGAAGTGGATTTACTACAGTGTGCAGTGACAGTACACTTCGCAACCCAAAAGAAAACAAAGCCACCCATAGTATTTGAAACTAACTCATTTTAACATAAGAGTCATTTGTGCAAACAATGTTTTGGCATTACAAAATAATGCCAAATAAACTAAAATAATTCAGCACAATTTTCATGCAGGCACTAGCGCATACAGTACAAGACATACAAGGTAAAGCTTTTAATTATGTATACAGTAGAGGTCAGTTTGTGCATTGGTTTGGTGGCTCCCAGCATGAGACAATATACCAGAGAACAGAATATATAGTACATGTAGTCGTAAATATTTATGTCGAATTTTCTACCAATTTATTGTCTCATTCGAGGGGAGTCACCTAAGTTTTAAGGTCATTTTAGGAAACAACAATGCCAACCAGCTGCAGACCAACCTGTCTGAGGGGGAGGACAGGCACTCCTCACACGCCTCTCCCTCCAAGCCCAGACTGCTCCAGCTACTGCTGTTCCCATTGCTGCTGCAGAGAAAGCCAAGGTGACGCACCACAATGCCACACACATTCCAATGTCTCACTGAATCCTCTGCTGTTGTAGGTATAACATATTAGATCACTGCATTTTGCTCCAGCTAAATTTCACTTAATCCATTGACAATGATCTATAAACAAAAGTAAACAGCTAGATGATCTGTAATTAGATGATACTAAGCCCTTCAGCTAAATTCTGTGCATATGGCTTCTTTTGAAACTCACTGACAGGAAATCCAAAAATAGACAGACTAAAATAATCTTAAATCTGCATTACCTCAGCCTCTGTGTGGTTTTAGTGATACATGTTAGAGGTACAGGTTTCAACACAATGTACCCTTCAATGTGATTCTTCCAACAGAATGCGGATGTGCAAGCCTTTTGAAGTTTTTTAATTGATTGCACATGGACTTTGCACATAGGAGAACTGCATAAAGTACGAAGAGCACTTGACGACACGCCTTTAGAAAATATTATAATACGTAAACTTGGTCTCAATTGCCAAAATAAAATGCCAACAAAAATCTTTCATTCAGTCTCAATCATGAGTGCGTCATAACCAAGGATCTTACTTTCGCACTAAATTGTTTTAAGTAACAACATGTCAGCACCCACCGAAAGAGAAAAAGAGAACATTTAAAAGGTTATCTATTGGCAAGAATGAAAAGGTTTAAATGGTTGTTACAAGCTTTGATGAGATTAGGCACATAATACTGTGTGCTGTACCTGTCACTGAGGTGGAGGAAGCTGCTGTTGTCGTCGGGGTGTTCATCCTCAAAGCTCAGGTTTGACCAGCTGCCCAGACTGTCATCCCCCACACTCAACTGCTGGGACACTGTTGACTCTGTGACTTCTCGGCCCTGAGAGCTGTGTGCATAAGAAGTAAACAAAAGCAAACAAAAAAATATTTAGTCCCTTTATGGTGGTTTATATAATTGCATTATACATGGGTAATGTACTGTAATTAATGCCACATACCTGCAGCTGGTTGCCTGGCAGACGTTGGTTATAGCAGAGGTCATGATCTCAGCAGTCAGGCTTTCAGCATAGCTTGTGCCATCATATCCGATACCACTATCTGCATTTAGACTGGTGTTACTCAGCTCACGTTTGGCCACCTCCATTGCCATTGAGACCATTTCTTCAGCAAATGCAGCTTTACGGTCCAAATGGATGTGTATCTTAGGGATGTCCACGCTGGAATGTGGTTGACCTTCTGACCTCCTTCTCCTTGTCCACACAGGCTGGTAGAGTTGATGACTGCTGAGCTTAGAGCAGAAGGAACGCTCCAGAAGCGGACAGTAGTGACACGCCCTTTCCCTCACGTTGTGCCCCAGCACTGCCGCCTCAGACAGTCTCTGAGCATGAGTGTGTCTGGTGTGGTCTAGTATCCGCTGATGCTCCGGTGTGAGACCAATGGAAGCCAGGCTCATCTTTAGTGTGTCATCAACGATCTTACGAGCATAATGTTCAATTACCTGCATCATCCTATTGTTGTAGCTGCTGTCGTACAGGCTGCCTGTACTGTGATGATGTTTTTTCTGACCCTCTCTTGATAAAAGTGGGCAGGAAAAAGAGTTTCGTATCAGGTTTTCAGCCATGTTGTCGAGCTGAGACTTTTTGTAAAGACAGGAGTCAGTAAGAGACTTGGGCAGACGCACAGATGTGCGATGCATCTTCTGTGTGACATCACAGGTGATATTGTAGGCCAAAGACTCTGCAAAGTTCACCAGGTTTACATATTCGTTCTGTTTTCGCTCTTCCGACCTACAATTGCATTGAGTTTCCTCAGCAGAAGGGCTAATTCCTAACAATGGTTTCTGTTGGGTTGAGGATGTTTCACTCCCAGACATCTTTGATTCATCCGTCAGGGATTTTGAAAAACTAAGATGTGTACTGGATCTTTGCTTGATTTTTCTGCTGGCATGAGCTAGACCCAGCTTTATGGAGCGGTATGCCAAGCGGCTAGCATACTGATCTAGTACAAGCTCCCTGCTACCTCCTTCCTTCTTCAGCACTTTTATGAGATAACCAGCGTATTCGTCTGTCACACTCTCACAGCTGGGATACTCAGACGACAGCCCTGAGCTAGAGCTGGAGGCTATGCTAGAAGAGGGAGTTGAACGCAGCACAGAGGCTATTAAATCATTAGACCACTGCTCTGCCAGTTTGCTGGCCCGGCTTTGGCCTGTCTGTACGGAGTGCTCAGAGTTTGACCTGTCGTAGCTCCTCCTCCTGATAGCTGCATGATAAGGACACTGCTGTCCCGAGCTCACCATTCGTTTGACATCGATGATAACCTCTCCTGCCACCTCTCCAGCATACACCCACAGCGCGTTCAGAGTATGCTCGGAAAAATGAGCAACACTATCTCTCCGCCTCCCTTCGCTAAAACTCACTTCTCCTTCTTCGTCAGACACTCCCAGAGTGTCCATCTCTGTTGCCATGGAAACAATATGGCAGGCTAAACGTTCGGCATAATGAAGAGCTTCTTTGTTAGACATTCGGCGTGAAGATGACTTGTGTCCTGTCTCTAAACTTCTGTTTTTGACACAAGCAACTGTCTCTTCTGGCATGTCTTCATCATCGTCATTCTCATTACCCTCTGCCTCCTCTGAAAGGGATCTTATGAGTTTTATCATAAATTCTGCCTTTTCAGCCTCTGGAGACGAATCTTTCAGTTTAGGATCTGGCTCAGGTTGATAATGTGGCGTTGGAGGGGGAGTGGCTGGGGAGAATTCTTTAGCCAGCTTGGTTTTCAGTTTTTTTGAAAACTGTTTTATCTGCTTCTCTTTAGATACCTCGCTATGCTGTTGGGGTGTGGATGGAGGAGTGCCAGGGGTTCCACTACATTTTAGGCCTGTGTTTGCAGCCGATTCATCCAAAGGGACGGATCTCCTTCTTTGTGCACTTATGGATACACTGGGAACATCCAGTGTGTCCAACATGGGATGCGTTTCATCGACACTTCTGATCCTTGGGTCCATGTGACTTTTGATTTTCCCTTGGCACAAAGTGGAAGTCTGAGAGGCTCCAGGTACATGCTGTATTAAACTGCTTTCTTTACATTCATATTTGAAAGGGTCTCTATTCTCCATCTGTAATGAAGAATCGGTATTTCCTTGATCTGAGGTCTTTTGGCTTCCAATCTTACTAAAAAAATCAGCACAGTCACCAAAGCTCTTCTTCACCTTTGAGGAAGTTATCAACTCACATGCTTCAGTTACCATCATATCAACCATGTTGCCAGAGAAGTTTTGAAAAGGTGATTCAGCTTGGTCCCCTTCGTGTATAAGGGGAGGAGTTTGGGTGGATGTGGTAGTGTCAGGGGCATAATGAGGAGAGTTTTCTGATGAACTCGCCTCGGGATCTTGAACGTGAGAGAGAGCATGGCCTGCCTTTGGCACAGGAACACAGCTAGCCATACCAGACACCGTGAGCAGGGCTTTCTTTACTGTACAGTTGGGGTCCTTCTTTGAAGTGCTCTGGATGGAACTGGTTACTACTTGCTGGTTAGCAAAGGTACTACTAGTGTGATTGTTTTCTGCACTCACATAGCAAATGTTATCCATAGATAGGCTGACAGCTGCTTGGCTGGTAAAGCCTACATCAGCCTGGGACAGTTGAATAAAGGCTTCCTGTAGAACTGACTCAGACAGGTCTGAAGCATAAGAGGAAACTACCTCCTCTTCTTCTTCTATTTCTGGTCCCAGACCAAAGGTCTGATCACTTGGTGTGTGGGGAGTTGATGGGTGGGAGAACTGGCAGACTTCCATAATACCTTCAAACACAAGCTCTTCTGCCAAATCAGAAGCAAACTGTGTTACTGTGTTGTGAAAAATCTGTTTTTTTACCATCAGAAAATCTGTAAGAGCTCCTGACAGTGCCTCCCCCACCAAGAAACCAGCTAATCCATTGATGGCTCTCTCTTTTAACACATAGGCATGTCGCATCCCAATCTCATGAAATGCCATTTGAAACACTGACGATGTCAGTCTGGCTGCGAGATGACACAAAGTTGTGGTGCAAGAGGAGACACTGTTTTGAAGATCTCTGAAAGCGCTGCCCAAGCTCATTTCCACCAAATCTGTTGCAAACCTCTGGATGCCATCCTTCAAAGATTGGGATGTCTTTTGCAACTTGGCAACAGTCACCGTCTCTTGGATTTCTGAAAGTTTCATCACATAACCCAATGGGTTTTTGAACTCCTTGTGACAGACACAACTGAGGTTTTTATTGTCACTAATGTCGACAGCAGACTGGAAGCCACAAACAGACTCCACTATTTCTTTGGACATGTTGCTAGCAAAGTCTGAATAGGTTTTGTACAATGAGCAAAGATCTTGGGGCTTACGCAGCTCTGAATTTCCTCTGTCACCTTCATCTGTCTTCCAAAAGTACTCTAGATTCCCACTTCCATCTGTGAGCGGACTGAAGGCAGAAGAGCTGACAGGACTGAAGAGTGGACCTCCGTTTTCATCAGAGGGAGTGTGCACAGGTCTGGGAGAGTCTGGTAACTCAGAGTGGTGTGAATATGGAGAGCCAGGCTTAAGGGGAGTGGGTTTCTTCACATTAGCAGGAAGGGTGGGGGCTTCAAAGCACTGAAGATTCATTCCTTTAGTTGAACATCCCCTCGACACATACTTAGCAGCTGCCCGGCCAGTGCTGGCATCAGTAGGCTTATTTTGAGTGGTTGGTGCAGATACAGGATCCAGTGGCAGAGCCAGAGTGCAGCTCTCAGTGCTCTGCTCATCCAGGTCATCAAACTGGTCAAAGCTGTCAAAAAACTCACTTACTTCTGAGTCAGAGTCTTCCACCCTTTCTATGGGGCCCCCTGGCACTTGAGGAATGTCTAGTTTAGCTAAAAGACTCTTCTGGTAACCTACATCATCCAGGAAAATTATTGGACTAGGACTGGAGCAGTCCGACTCCTCTGACTCACTGATGTGGTCAGATGAGGTGGGTAGTCGAGCTTTGGGGCTGCAGATGGTCCGCTGGGACTCCATGCCCTCTGACCTCTGGACAGTGACAGACACGTCCAAACTAGACCTGTCTTTTGAGGGTTTCTTTAACACTGAACTTATGATAACTCGAGAGCCCAACAATTCCTTTTTTCTCCTATGAGATGGAATAGTCTGTGATGCCACATCACGCTTCTTAAAATATCGAAAGGAAGCTGCACCTGTCAAAAAAGAAAAAGTTTATGTATGTGTATATGTATGTGAATATATATATATATATATCATAACGTAGCAAAATGCAGCCTATTATAAGTATACTTGTAATTGCATAAAAACAGACGTATAACTTTAACTTGATACTGCCATCTAGCAGTCAGTCACTTATTAATATACAGTACACATATTAATGGCTGAAGTGAAAAGTGTGATAAATATACCAGGGTGGCCTCTAGTGTCATCATCTTCAAGATGCTCCAAAGCAGTCACAAAGTCATCTTCAATAGATGACACTGATTGATTGGTGTCGTCTTCCTCCTGATGACTGCTCCCAGAGAATCCTCTTGAAACATGCTGTTCTAAAGCATATCGGATACCCGCCATATAACAGCCCAGCAGGCCCAGGAGATGAGAGACACTGGACTGGGGAGACACACCAGTGAAAGGACTGTGCCTCATCACACACACAGCCTTACACAGACCCTAAGGTGAAAAACACAAAGTAGGTCAGTTATGATGAATACAAATGTCAAAACAAGCTTGAGACAAGAAGAAAGGAAAATAGATTTTTATTTTCAAAGTGTTATGTCTACACTTGTGATGAGAACCGGAAAAAGCAGGAAAGAGAAAATGTGCAAGTCAACTATTTAATTCAAAGAGGTGGGTGATCTCAATGTCTAAAATGGACAAACAAAACCACAGATTGAGCTGAAGCGCTTGTGTGAACCAAAACACAACACATATGGCCAGGAAGTACAAGGCAGCAACCATGGGCCACCTGGGCTGCTTCAGAGTGTGAGAATAGTCTGATTTGTTTTGTGCCTCATGAATACTGTATTCAGAACATTTGTAAATGCATTGTGCATAGTATTGACTATTGTATATAACCCATCCTACTATTTCAGGTCCAAAACAGATTTTAGAAATCTTGGCTTTAAGTATCTGCCAATATCCAATATCAACTGATAATACAAAAGAACACATTTATTTCCTTAAAACACAAACAACGTACAACAAACAAATAAAAGTCCAAACATTATTTGACATTTTGGGATCAACAGCCTGTAAGTAGTAATATTACATCAAGTTATAGGCCCAAAAAGAATATTGGCTGAACCAATACCCAATCCAGCTAATTCATCTGGAAAGGCGCTGATAACAAATATCAGAATTGTATCAGTTCATCCCAATTATTTAGTATCGACCTGTACAACCTGAGACAACGAAGTACAACCTGAGAAGAAGCATCCTTGTGGTCCGATATCCGGCGATTATCTTTAAGCAGCAGAACCTCCTCCTGTTTTAAACTTTGAATGTGATGTGGCCTGAGCAGCTCACACAGGCCCACTGGTAAAGACAACAGAGTCTAAAAAGGACAGGGTTTAGATTAACACAAATGTATGGAAAGGATCTTAACATTTTGGACATGTTGTTACTTGTCCTTCACCTGATGACTGGCCTCCTCTCCTTCACACTGACTTGGCAGACAAACAAAATGTATCTGAAAAGAAAATAAATGGCAGTTTATAACAGTGCAAGTTTGAGGTTAACATTTCCCATAGGCGCTGTTTTTGTGAAACAAACCTCTGTCAGCCTTGTGGTGTCTCTGGTCGGCAGTTCTAGGCAAATGCTGCATAGATCCTTTTTGTTTCTAAAAAGGCTCTTAACACTGTGCACTCCACTCTCACGCACAATCTGAAAGTACAAATGCATTCAATGTTTAAAAAATGCCAAATGAAATAAACAGAATGAGAAAATTCAACAGTCTTTCATTGCTTTGAGCAAATCTTTTCCAAAATAAATTAAGATTGTTTTCTGACTGTTTCTACATTGTTTGTTCAGCATGATGCAGTAGCATTAAGGTGAAAAACATATAGATGTTGGGCTGGCAATGAGGTCCATTAATGCATGCGCATTTAGGAAGCGTTGTATTATATACATTTACAACTCACCTCTTTTCGGACTGTGGCACGAGACCTAACTGGGACTCCTCTAATACGAGCACAAGCATCCATGACCAAATGCTACAGGTTTACTGGCCCCTTACCTGAAAATAGAGAGGCAAGAAAGTTATTCAAGAGATTAAAGTCCATCCAACAAGATATACGAGACACACTCACTCGTACACTTTATGTCCATGCCAACACCTTTGCACAAAGCAACCCTCCCTCCTTACCTTGGGGAGAATAGCCTATTGCCAAGACGTTTACACCATTTGTTTAAGTAAGCCATCATCAGGAACAAGAAACTTGTCAAATGCAACTGTCATTGAGATGAAACTGTGCTATTTTTGAGGATTTGAGTGGTCATCAAGTGCGTGACAAGACTCAAGAGTAATTGGAAGAAACCCATACAAATACAATTATTTATTATACAATAATTTAATATTTCCAATTATATCTGCCTGAAAATGCATCAGACTGTGCAGACCCCTCTCATAGAAATTAAGAAGATAGAATATTTAAATTGAATTAAATAAAATTTTAATAGTGGGCTGAATTTGCCAACTATAGCTCTAAACAAATAATGTTCTAAGGCTCATTGTTGTGACAAATACCTGCACCAGAGATCAAAAAGCAGGGCTAAAAGATCAGTGCAGTACGTTTAAAGCTGGAAAAACACATTTGGTAAGAACAAGTGTGTGGGGAAAATGAAGCAAAAATATTTACAATGTACAAGAAGGAAAAGTTTCCCAGGAAATCCAAACCTCCCTTTTGAGGTAACTACCAAAGTTTGAGTCTAGACACATGCAGTCGGGCCCATTGATCAGCTCATTTTGTATTTTGTGGACTACGAGGGTAGAGTCCACAGGATACTCTGCTGACCCTGGACCTCCTGGCTTCTCACGGGTGCTTTGGAGGGCTTTACCCAAACAAAACTGCTGTCTAACCTCAAATATGTAGTACTACATCCCAATTCACTCGCAAGTAAAGCAAGCACAATGGTGTCCGTTATGACCACCACCCTCTGAGGGTGAACAACAAGTAGCAGGAAAATTAGCCAATAGTACGGTGATGACAAGATGGAACATTCACAGGACTAGGTCAATGCCATTATTTACTCAATTTCTATATGGTTGCAGGTAGGGGTGTCAAGATTATTTGGTTAATCAATAATCGTCATGATTTAGGTCACAATATAATCCTAAGAACTAAATAATAATAATTGTGACTATTTTAGAAGCTAACTGAAGTGGTTGTAATTCAATATGTAGTTTCAAAAATATATCTGGCTGTTTTTTCCTTATATTTACTTTATCATTCAGTCAGTTAAATTTCATAAAGTTGGTCACAATCTTGAGAAGTAGCTATGTGTTAGACAATATTTCACACACAGTCTCAGTAATAATCGTGACAAATTTTTCTCTCAATAAATCGTATTCGTAACATTAAAATTTGACATTGTGACATGCTGTGTTGGAGAAGTGGAGAAGCAAGACGTGTGCCGAATATGATGGTGTACTTTAGGGCCTCTTTTTTTCCTCGCATAACATACATAATACATTATCATCGACATACAGTTACACAAAAAAAGAATGAAAAGGAGCAGAAAGAAGAGCAATCTTATGTTATCTGCCCCCTTTTCAACTTGTACTCGACACTGATATTTAAAACACAATAAAATCTGTTGTATGCCTGTATGCCATAAAATCACACACAAAATTACACTGCAAACAGATCTCCCGTCCTTTCTCTCAACAAACTAATTTGGTTTTCCATACTTACTTATTATGATATGTTTCATGTCTTTCTTAAGTGCAGTTATTGTTCTTGATTCTTTGGTGTCTTTGTCAAGAGCATTCCATAAATTCACTCCTTTCACAGAAACGCTTCATTCCCTTACTTTGGTTCTGAATCGGTGCTTTGTGAAAATGTTTGTTCCATTTAGATTATAGTGACTTCTTTTTTTTCTTAAATCCTTGAATTTTTACGGGTACATTTTTGTAATTTGCTTTATACATTACTTTGAGAATACTTAGGTCAGCAATATCATGAATTTTTAATACTTTAAGTTGAACAAATAATGGGTTTGATGGATCTCTACATCGACTGCCAGTGACAATTCTCAAGACCCTTTTCTGCAAAATAAATATTTTATGTTGAGTTCGCAAGTTCTTTCAGCATCTAGGGGCCTTTACTCTGGGTGTTCCGCTTGACAACCTAAAAACATGCACAGTCAGCAGACTAGTCCTCCAGCTGACCAAGAACATAGCTCCGGACAGGTTTGATGGACAGGTTTGATGGACAGGTCAAATGTAGGGTACAACACCTAAGGGGAAGTAAACCAACGGTCAAAAACAGAAAGTTGATTCTATAAATGAAAATCTGTGAGAATAGAGACCAAATTATTCTACAATGTTAAATGCATCAAGAAGCCATAAGGGACATAAGTTAAAAGGTGCACCATGTTCCCTTTCCCAGAGGAAGGTCCGCCACCTTGTTCCCATGGAGATGTTTTTGCGTTGACAAAAATGTTCCACATTTTGGCATTAAATGTTTTAAAGATATGTTTGGGCAATAAAAACACCCGTAACTGAAAATGCCGAAGAGATATATTTAATATAGTTGAACACTCCAGGTAAACCAATGACATAATTCCTGTAAACAAGAAAGTTGTGGCCCCGCTAACATAATCTTGGTATCGAAAAACTCCAATGCAACTTATTTCTTGAACAATAGGCTTCTCTGTACTCTGTGTCATGAGATGAACAAGTGACACTAAACCTGAAGCAATAAATTATAACATCATAACATCACTAAGCTGAGGGGCATGGGTGGCCGGTATTTGAGATGCCAAAACGCGCTCTTATTCAATGGCAGCTTAATTTTAAACGGGCTTTAGTAATGTAGAGGTGCTAAAGTTGCAAATTGGCCAACAGCATTTTACAGTAAAGATCCAGTTCCATCATCACCGCTGCAACCGGGCTTGAACAAGCCTTAGACGCTGACGTTGCCTACACACCACCACTTCTTCTAAAAAATGCCTATTGCTCAGAATGACAGATATATTTCAAATGCAACCATTTCTTTTTTTTTTTTTTTAATATAAAATAAGTTGAAATGAATGCAATCTTTACGCATCATCTGCGAAACCAGGCCTGCCAGCGCCTGTGAGGTCATTTTACGCACATCCTGCTGCTAAGGGCTAACTTTAACCCCAAAGAAACAAAAAGACTCGGTCTAAGGGAAGCATGCATGTATCAGATATAAGGATTTACTATTGTTAAGCCTGGTTGTACGTTTAGATTTATAACAGTAGATCTTTTTTTTTTTTTTTTTTTTTAGATGTAATTACGCATAGACATCGCTATTTATTGCAGAGTAAACAGGCCATCCATCCGTGGTTACTATGATTTCCAATTCAGGTCAAAGTTATTTTAGCTAAATGATACGGGCCTGGACCCACAAGAGGAACAGCCAAAGGATGCTGCAGCAGACTGTCAGAAAATGGCAACACAGAGGGGCTTATCGCTGGTGGGAGGCTGCAGCAAGAAGCGAAAGAGCACAATGGCAACGGCGATTACGATTTTATTTACTCATTGAGCAACAAATAACAATAATCCGATTATATCATAGGGATAAAAGAGTATACTTACTGTTCCGTGTTTGATGTCACTGCTTTAACATCCACTTCTCCATTTTCCAGAGCCAGGCAGCAGCTTTTCCATGAAAACAAGACGGTGTTAGACATCACCAATCGCGCACCGGAAATGCGATCTAGGATGGATGTGGAGGCAGATAAATCGAACTAAAAATAAAATCGTCTCCTTGGACCATGATCGCCTTGTTAGATTAGAGAGGACTGTACAATCCAGCGGATCACAGCCTCTGTGTACGTATTGTGGGGTGTTTCTTTAGTCGTTGCCAATAACTAGTAGAATATTTTGCCCATTTTAAGTTATATTTGACAAAATATTCTACTAGTTATTATAACTAAATTTTCTTTTTTTTTAACGATATTGATGTCCACAGTTATCCTACAGAAACATTATTCAGGATGTAAAAGTTACTACTACTAACCCTACATTGTACACATAGTACACAGTATGTATTTTATTCCAATAGGAGCAATTCTAAGAGCTATGGATGTGACACCTGATTTTTATTTTTAATTAAATATAACGACAACACTTTAAATAAAGCACAAAAGCTGGTATTTTTAAAGGATAGACGCAAACAAAAGATCGAACCAAAGCCTTTACTCAACTAAGAGTAATATTACTATTACAATTACTTTTTACTAGTAAAAAAAGTATTAGTAAAAGCAAGCTGCTAGAAAAGTATTTTGAAAAATACAATTTATTTCAAAAGTTACTCAAGCAAATATAGCCGAGTACTACATCCTTCTAGAACAGACCGGGTAGAAGAGCATCCACAGCCTCTTATAATCTATTTTTGTTTTTAAAAATGTCAATGTCATGTATGGAAAAGATTAAACCTAAGTATCTGGATCATTGTTCAAAATGTGTAAACATTGAAGGAAAAGAATGACGCACAAAGACACTGCATATTTGGTTTTATTGAAGAGGAAAGATATGAATTGGTAGCCTGTTTTAAGGCACCTTCAAATGTACAACAAAAGCAGAACCATTTATTTAGTATCCAGAATACAAAAATACACATCTTGGTGACTCCAAAGTGTAATAAATAGTTATAACCATGCATTCTAACCATAAAAAGGCACAGAGAACAGTCACTTATAGTAGTCATAAAAATGATAAACTACTTTACCAAAAGTCATCCAGATAATATTACAAGTGACAGGTGTAACAATATATTCCAAATGTGAAAAACACAATACACACCATATCATTGAACCTTACACAATAAATATGTCAAAATTGTTGATACCTTCATAGATATTCTTACAAATCAAAACTGTGCCATTGTAAACATAATGTAAACAAATGAAACTCACTCTTCTCCCACCTATTAAGAAATGATATCAAAGACTACATCTGTAACTACCCCATCTTGTAGAGAATCTTGCAAGGGTTTATTGGTTTCTGGAAAACCAGGCAGTTTGCAGCATTATTTACAGACCACTGTAAATATAAGCACGGATGCATGGTGGCTACCTAAACTACATATAAAAAGCCCCCCAAAATGATCCTTACACTCTGGCAGACATTGAGCATGACCATTAACAAAAACAGAATGTTTTGAAAATTGATATGGAATGGAGTTTGGCATGAGGAGGTTAAGCACATTTTTACCACTTCACATAAAGCGCATACTTAAAAACGTCTTCCATTCATGGCAAGAAATAGGCATAAACTGTAATGATATAAATATGAGCTAGTAACAAAGTGATCAGTCACATTTGTATGAGACTAAATTGTTTTCAGTTTTCAATGTTCAATATCAGTCTATCAAAGTATAACTACAAGACAGAGATTAAAAGTCTACTGGTCTATTATTGAAATTACAAAACTACTCTGATCTTCACATTCTTATAAAAAGGGACATTGGTTATCAAATTACTTAAATTAGAGGCTATAAAGCGCAACGAGTAAAAAGTCAAAAGCGGCGCTATTGACAGAAAACAGTATAGAAGTCTGATTTAGAAGCACAAAACAGTACCAGCGAAAGTAGGAAGATAATGTCAACAAAAAATATAATTGTAATTGCTAAAATATGTCACTAAGTACTACTAAGTCACACTCACCTACACATAAAGTAGGCTTAGTAACATAAAGATTAAGACAACAGTCAAGTCTGCCCTCGCATCTCACGCACTAACATTTTAGTGTATTATATTGGAAGCACAGAGAAGAGAAACTACATATTAGTGAATTACTGGAAGAAATCTGGACTTGTTAAGAAAATCAGTCTGTTTAGGGGCTTGCTTCTAAATCTTTATGAGCATGAGTACAAAACCTTCCCCCACTGAGAAAATTCAGAAAACTGCAAAGACGGTATCAAAACAATAGATCAAATATTGCACCATTATTAAAATACACGGCATCATCATGTACAAGATTAGAACCACATCAACATCACACAACTGTAATGGTGTAATATGCACGCAATCAAATATGTAAGCTGTTCACAATGCATGCTATGTAAGCAAAAAACAAACGCATTAACTATAAGACTTACACACATTGTTTGCATACACTGGGCCTGGGGTACTGTATATACAGTGCAAATATATGTACATATACAAATTATGATTAAATATACCCTGTAAAGCCACTGTCTTAAAGAAACTAAATTAGTGTTCGACCCATGCTGTATTTGTAGTTTGAAGAAAAAAGCTGCGCTTGAACAACACAATGCAAGATACTGTATTAGATATTAAAAACTGATATATCAAACTATTCTTCTCATCCTTAGTGTTAAATACTGTAACTAACAGTAAAAAAGACAGTTTGAGGTGTACTGTAGATTCTGTCATGATATGAAGATTTCAACTTGCATAATGCAAGGAGTAAAAGTGCCTTAAGTAGTCCTTAAACATTCCTATTTTACTGCCAGCATTTTTCCTAATACTAACCAAATCTCTGTCTGATGGAATAACACCTAGGACTCTGGTCTGTTGAATATAGAGCGGCTTTGTGATCAAACTGACATTCACTTTGGTACGGATACTCACATCCACAGACGCATCAGACGGATATAACTCAATATACTTACAATATATCTCAGCAAGATGCTAAAACTTGTCTACAAAAAATATATATATATTGTGTGATCCATTATGTGGCACTTGACATAGAACTTTGACACACTTTTGTCATGCAAACAAAATAAATTAAAGCTAAAGTCTGATTAAGAACAGATGGGGCTTTCAGTAGTAACTTATGGTATTGTAATACTTACTTTCATAAAATAAAACATATTCAAGTGTACGCTGCACTTAAGTCACTAATCATGCACTTAAACATTTTGAGCAAGTATTGCATGCAGCCCATGTAACCCAATGTGTTAGACAGCACCCTTCACTGGACAGCAGCATCACCAAACCCTGCAGAAAATCAGCTACAACGCTATAATGTGAGGAACATGTGTCGCACTGGACTGAAATGAACACTACACTTCAGGACGCTCCTGGAAGTCTTGTTTTTGCTACTGCAGTGTTGTGAAACAACACACTATCTGCTTCCGTTTGGTTTGTTGCATAACTGATTATGTACTATGAATGGACCATACATGGCTTATTATACAGTATATTTTGAAGGTCTGTAACTTCCTTTAACTCTTTCTCGTTCATTTTGGCACCAAAGCACAAAAAACACAAATCAATTTTGTTCACTGCTTGGCAGCAGTTGTCACCACGGGCGATGAAATCCTTTTGTCATCGTCTTCACTGACGTACATGCTCATAAACTCCACTGAGGTTGGGAACTCTTGGGCTCCCTCTGCTGGAGCTTCAGCTCAGGTTTAGAGGTCAATCATGGAGGTCTTGGCCAGGTCCTTAGTTCCCTGGAGAATTCTCTTCATATGACCCACTTTCGATATCCCCAGGTCCTAAAGGGGGAAAACACATCACTTCAGGGACAAAACAACAGCTGATTTTCAGCGCTGCAAGAGAAGATCTTTGTTTATTAGTTTTGGCATTAAAACGTAACACAGTCATGTTGCTTAATGCAACTTCTCTGAGCAATTTGATGAAGGAACATTTTGTAATTGAAGCAACGATAGTTTTTATGGTTGGTGTCTATTCAAATAAAACTAATATATGTTTGGGACCGGTTTGAATGATTTTTGCTCAGTGTAAACAAGTGTACACTGATGTGACGAAGAACTCCAACTGTTACCTCACCATCTACCTTTGTTTATGTCTATGCATACTGCCCTAACTATGAAACCTTCCCCTTTTAACTGTGTTAGTGTCACCAAGCAGCAATAGAAAAGCCAAGCAGAGCAATGCAACACAAGAAGTGTCAAAACACACCAAAGTCTTTATGGGTGGAGATATTCAGACAGAAAGAAAAGTGATTGAAGGTTCACACACTAACACATCTGAAGTGTCTGTACCTTTAGGTCCCGCCTCTCCAGGTGCAGCAGCTCTGAACCGCGGATGTCGTGGCGAATGAAGGATTCTCTGTACTCTCCAAGGCTCAGCTGTTCCAGCCAGACGCCCACCTCCTCTGTGCCCCATCTCTCTACTGTGCACGCACCAGCACACACGCATACACACAGGGTAGAGAAGAGAGAGGCTCACACATCCACACTACACAGACTGACACTATATCCTCACACCAAACTGTGATAAATCAACATTGAAAAGTTTTCAGAAGGGAACCAGAGGGAAAAGAGGGAAGCAGCACTGGCAGCAGCAGGATTTTGACAGAGACCATAGATCATTCCAGGAGGGTTTAGGGCATGCTCACTGTCAACACATATCTGGACATACAGAGAAAGTAGGAGGGGAGGCCAAGCCTTTGTGGTCTGTAGGACAAAATGCCCATAGAGATAATGCAACTATTTTTGGCAGAGTAGTGGATTGTTCCAAAAATCTGGTGATCTGGATTCTCTGATTGCTAGTATTTTAAAAACAATCAACTTCAATTTAAATCACTGCAGTTTTGTATCAGAATCAGAAGATGTTATTCTTGTTTGCGAGAGATGCTAAAGAAGCAGGAATTTTATATCACTTGTATTATATTCAACAACAACACAACTTTTACAATAACTAATTCCATCAAACAGTGCACAATCTCAAACCCTTACTGATTTTCACTATGTAGGTCAATGTGGACAGGGCTGTACCTGACTGAGGGCTGGTCTTTTTGGCAGCCTTCTCCTTCTTGAACTTGGGAACTATTCGAAACATGCTGGAGCGGCTGTTCCTCTTGCCGTAACCCAGAGAGGGGTCCTGGTACATAAGCACAGTCAACCTATAGCCTTTCATTTAGCTATTCAGCTCTGTTGTGAAGATTAAGCATAAGAAACAAGCTTACATTTACAATATACAATATGGACTTAAGTCACTGTTTAATTGGCATCTATTTACCTCTTCATCGTTTGGCTGCAGGATGTGGTAGAGCCAAGGAATCTCTCCAAGTTTTGCCATTTCAAGCTCCACACTCTGAAGGGCATTCGAGAGCTGCTCTTCTTCAGGTGGCTCCAGTTGCTTTTAGTAAAAATATACACGTCAATGGAATCAACTGGTTAATACAAGTACAAGGTGTATTGTACCAGTAATAACGTACCAGAGAAACTCGTCCTAGAAGAAGAGATTCAGTCTCATTGTAGAGGGCCTTGACTGTGCTGGCAACCTCTATAGCTGTGTTTCTGGTGAGGCTCTATGTACAAACATATTTTAGTTACTGTAGCCTATTGTATTCTAATTACTGTTAACATGTTCTATAACAAACCTCAGGAAACTTCGGATGAGTTTTGTTAATGGCGTGTGATGCTGCATTGACCGCATGAGCCAGTTCTTGCTCTAGGAGACCATTGGTTTTGGCAGCCTCACATATCCTATGAAAACAGAAACAGAACAGAACCCGTGACTTTTCACACAAAATCACTTGTTTTTCTTTTTCATTTTAAATCAAGTCCAGTGCTGGTTACCTTGTGATGAGCTCCTCTGCAGCTCGGGCACACATCTGCACCAGTCCGGCCTCCTCTTCTGTTGCCAAATCCACTGACTGTTGTGGATAAAGGTGAGGTCTAAGAGGTGGCTTATCATACTTCAATTTATCCTCCCAGGACTTCAGCGTGTTTTCAAACGCCTGCATTCAAAGAGGGACCCAATAAGCAGCATATCTACATCACTCTGCCCTTTACAACGCCCTTTTCCATATGATAAGTCTAAATGTTTTACCCTATCTCTGGTGAGCATCTGAGCCCGATTCTTGTGCTGAATTTTGATGACACCCGGAGGCTGGATCCAGGCCTCACCGTCCACCTGAATGGGAACGCCCTCGTCTCCAAGGATGGTGATCTTCACTGTTCGACACTAGATCAGCAAAACAGTTACACATCAATATGTATACTACTGTAAGGAATATGCATTTTAGTGATGTAATGTATTATTGTTCAGTAGTTCATTCAAACCTGTGCAATGCGATGGTGTTGTAGCTTGATCACTCTGGACACAGCCATCTGCATGCTTCCAAACACAGCCACAACTTCAAGAATTTTATCATCAAAAGATGGAGCACAGAATATCTACAAAAAAATAAATAAAACCTATGTTATTTAATTACCATTAACCAACCAATGTATAATAACCACTGAATATTACACGCACAACAAATCTATGGTAAGATCAAATCATAGATTGTAAATGCTGTTGTGTGTCCACTAGGGGGAAACAAATTAATCAGTTAGGCATTTTTTTGTGTAAATAATGTTGATTCATATTTTCATATATTGCAGATGTTTATTAATCTGTGAGGCATCATAAACAGCTGTTCTTTTTGTCTCAATTCCAAGCTTTTGTCAGAAATTACTCTTTTGTCAGAAATGACAAATTATGTCAAACGTTTACTATGAAGTGGGTGATTTACTGTGGTCCTCCAAACAGGTTAAGTATAAATGAGGCAACCTTAAAATGTCCAATGTTTACATCTGCTCATGACTAAATTTATCTAAACGTCCTCGCTCGAATTTATTGTCCCTTTTGAGCCTGACAGTTACATAACAGTCAGTGCACATACATTATTTGCTTGTCCAAGGGTAGCCTCTGGATCACTGTGTGTATGTGTCTGTGCAAACTGACACTCCAGTCCCTCAGCAGCCCTTGTGCTCTGAGCCTTGAACAAACAAGCGCACATATTTCCCTATCCGTGCCTCCCCCTGCACCTCAGGGGCATTGGGGTCGGGCTAAACCAGGATCATGGCTGTCTTGACATGGCTTGCCAAAGGGAAAAGCGAAATATAACTTTGTACAAACACAGTAAATATTTCTTTCACCAGTTCGTCTCCTTGTACAGTATTTCATGACTCACCAAGGATTAAAGGCAATAATAAAATAGTGTTTGAGCCAAAGCACGTAAATACTTACATCGTCCTCTTTGGTGCCTCCCCAGAAGTTGGTCCCTCCAGCATAACTAGGAATGTTTAACACTGCAATCCCCTGTAGGCTCGGCAGAGGGATGTACTGACCATCACACTAGAAAAGCAGTATTTGCCCAATTAGATTTATTTTGTATTGCATAATAAAAAAAAAATCTTATTTACCAACCTCTAACTGAACTTTCTGCTCCAGATTTTTGTAGGTTCTCTGGAGAAGCTCCTTTGTGCCTAAAACTCCATACCACATCATGTTCTTTGTACGACTCCTACAATGGGGATTAGATGAAATACAAACATACTCAAATTATTGGTTGTTTATATTCCCCTTGCGGGTAGAAATTATTAACAAAAAACTGCCAATTAAAAGTGAAAATAATAAATTAGACAACTTGACCTACCTGCATTTTTCTGGGTGCTCTTCTCGCTTGTTGTTAAACTCTAAGGAAATCTTGGCATCCAAACCAATACCAAAGTAGTTGTTCATCACACATTTTTCCATGTACCCCTCTCTAGATAAAGAAAGGTACAAAAGTGTAGATTAGACTTTATTCCAGCAGCATTGTACACACAAACTAGGGCCATGTTTAGAAACGAGAAGTCTTACAGCGAATCAAGGTCGGGGTCAATGAAGGGAGTGGCACCGAATGGGTCGATGTTAGCCAGCAGCATCTTACTAATGATGGAGCTACCGGCGATTGAGGCAGCCAGACCAGCTCGCAGGCCTACACACACAAACACGCACGCACGCACACACACACACACACACACACACACACGCGCACACACACACATCACACACAGGTGAGGTGATGCATAGATAATCCTCTCATTACACTGTTCTTGTGTTGAAGGCATTTGTGTTAGAATATTAGGTTAAACCACACAAAAAGCCAAAGTACTAGTAAAAATACACATCAAAGTATATAATATGGTGTACTTTGCATTTGCGTTGGCTTACCAGGGCAGATGATGCGAGTGTTGAGCACAGGCAGGTTCTCCTTGCTGGTGGTGAAGGGGGTGATGGTGAAAGATTGGCAAGACTGGGTGCTACGGCTGACTTTGCGCTCTGTAGGGGAACATGGACTCTTGGCAGCTGCACACAGAAAAACAAACTTTTTATATTTGGTTCTAGTTATTATATTTGGATTATTCTTTGTTCTTTAATGGTTGGATTTAAAGATGGGCACTATATGGAGATACAGATAATAATGTGAATGTTTTCTTTCAGTTCAGTTTGATTTGATTTATTCAGACATTCTCCCAAAGGCCAAAGCAATACAAAAAAATGATGTGCATAATGTCTGAAAAAGGGAATAGGCAGAAGCCTGAGCTTATAACGCCGACCCCTTTTACATGATTTTTCCTGTTATAAAAACTTGTAAAGTGTCTACAGTCTTATTCCATGCATTAACCCCAACAACTGAAATAAAATGCTGCTTTACATTTGTTCTCACATTTGGTTTTCTAAAAATATCACACCCTCTTAAATTATAAGCACTTTACCTCTTTTGAAACAGTTCTCGAATATGCAGAAGTAATTGTTTACTCTTTATTTTATACATGAATTGTGCTGCTTTTGAGTCAACCAGTCAACCAGTTTGGAAGATATGCTAGAATGGAATATTCGGTATTTGGTTAAGAATGATAAATGCTACAAACATTATATGGGTTTGTTTCAAATAAGGGTTTAAAGTGATATTCCTGCATTTTTGTCATTTCACATGTCTGATACTTAAACCTCAACTAATACGTTTAAAGACATGTTACAGGACATTTCTGACTGTATTGTTATTGGGATATTGATTGTGGTCAAAGTCAGGGCATTGGGAGAGGCACACACTGAACAGTCGCCCATTGCCCGCAGTAACATACAGCCAGCCAGTCACACATTCATTTAGCACAGGTAATTAGTTAGTTCACAGCAGGGGCAAGCCCACTGAGAATTCTGGGAGGACGTGCTTTTTCTGAGAATCATTAGCGTAGTGGCTTTGGAAACGTATACGTTAAAATTCGCCATTATTTAAAGATCTTTGTACTATGCTAAATATGTCCGGCCCATTCAGCAACAGCCCTATTTTTTCTAATGAAGGGGTAAAATTCAGAGTGGAAAACCGAGGACGCTCCGCAAAGAATCTGAAGCGATACCCCCAGTCTTTCCTAATGACCTGGAAAAAGCATGGAAGGAAGCTGCCCCATGATAAACAGGAAGAACCTCTGCTCCTTAATACAATAAAACATCCTGTGGCTTAAGCACAATCATACACACTCACAGTATCACGCATGCATCTTACTCATTAAATGTTCAAAACTTTTATTATTCCATTCTTGAGTAACAATGTTTCTGCTTGTACTTAGCCTATAGCCTAAATCCTTGAGTTTATTTATGACAGGAAATATGATTTGCGTCAGAAGTTCTTTTCCCATTTGCTGTTCATTTTGTTGATGTGTTGCAAGGATTATAGTGACCACAAGGGGGCGACTTTTTTTCCTTTATGATTTTTCTTTTCCTTGAATGTGCATGAACACTGTCTACTGGAAGTTCAAGTGAACACACGTGTGTTAGAGCATCCCCTGTAAAAGGTTAGCTGGCATCACAAGCCTAATTAATTTCATCGTAAGTGCTTGAAAACAATGCCAGATGGCGATGTGAGGAGATCAGACAGATGAGGATGGAAAGGTTAAATGCTTTGGACACAACCCAGGATGGAAATAGTTTGCGTTCGCGCCAAGTTGGTAAAAGGGATTATAAACAGGTCACATAACAGACTGGGAGTAGAGACAGAAGAAGACTTACATGGCATCAGCTCCAGCTCCTTGGTATCTTCATCCTTCTCACTGTCGCGGTTCTCCTCCTCGCTGTCTTTTCTGAACTCAAGTGGAGACGTCAGCTCTGTCTCCTCAGTGTCAGTGTTCTGCTCATCCACCACTTTAAAAAAGGAGATGTGTAAGTCGTTGATCTGAGCCATAGAGCACGGGCCAAAATCAAGGATGAAATCCGGCCAAAAATGCAGTTAGTCCTCTCCCTGGTGATGCAAAGGGACTCGACAATGGTTGGCAGTTTTATTCCTGCTTACTGACAATTATGGGAAAATGATATATATTCTTTATCTAATTTAATTCTTTTTATAGTGTCATGTAAATCTATCTGTGTTTATCCAATACAAAAATAAAGTAGAACGTTATCTCAGCCCCCTATATTTAAGGTTTAATCCAAGCCCTGGCACAACACTTATTCACCTCTCTCAGCTTGTTCAATAATCTGCCGCACAGCTTTCTTCAAACTGTTGGCCCGGAGCATAAGCTGCTCCCGGCTCTTGAACATCTGATGTCGTGAAGTGGCTGCTCCCTTCTCAGTCTCCGCCTGCTCCAGTTTCTCCTTCAGCTCGGTCAGGCTCTCCTCACTGGGCTCCTCTTCGTCATCCTCCTCATCCTCCGGCTCCTCCTCTACAATGGGGGGCGTGGAGTAGGGCAGCTGGGGCAGAGCGTGGCACTCAGTTTGCAGTGTTTGGAGCAGGGAGTCCAGCTTCTCATTCAGGATGGCACACTAATGACAGATGTGGTTGAGTAAGTAAAACCAAAAATGGACCAAATTGTTTAAGGGATGTTTACTATGGCGTACTTTGAGAGACATGCTGTCACACTCATCTGCATTTTCACTGCTCTTCTCATAGGCCTTTCCCACTTTGGCAACAAAATCCTTCACTGTTTCACATAAGATCCTAAACGAAGAAACACTTTGTATAAAATATAAACCACAATTCTTTTCTTGTCCTTTCAGAGTTGATCTTTTTACAAGTGTGAGGTGAGCTGGTGGGAGGCGCTACGTACTTGGCAGAGGAGATGACCACAGAGTGCTGGTCAGAGTTCAGGATCTTGGTAAGATGGGCAGCTACTGAGTCTTCATAAGCTGAAATATGAAACTGCAGAAAGTGCACAATAAGAGTTGTGTAAACAACCATGTTTTTTTTGTTAGCTCCAGAACTATAAATAATGAACAGCAACAACATTTAGAAGACAAAGCGTACAAGTATTTAGTTGACATTTAGTTGATATTAATATGGACATGTCTGTGCGGATCTGTCTCTAGTGTTTGGACGCCTGTTGGCTCCTGTTTTTATACCTGGCAGTCATCGCCTCCTTCAGGTGTGGTGGGGCAGCTGTGTTTAGGAGGGATCTTGATCTCATAAGTCATGATGCTCCAGCGGTCCAACATTTTTGTACTGGCCCGCTCCAACTTCTCCAGGATTTGGGGCAACTGTGTGTCATCATCACACGACGGACCCCAGCCCAGCACTCGCGCTAGATCATTGCCTGTTCCCAGAGGCAGCACCCCCAGCTGGCACTGTAACACATGGCCAGAGCGACAGTGACAAGAATGCACTGCTTTGGTCACATAGTTTACATACTATACAAGAATACTTAAATGCTAACATCACAGATATATCATCTCTGCTCTAATTTCACACAAGGATTGTTCATATGCCTGTACTTGTTTACATTTGCCTTCAATTATCCACTTGAGGGATCTGAAACAGCCAGAAGCCTGTTCCAAGCCGATACTTTGTGATGACACTACTTTTCTTTGGATGTTTTTATGAAATACCTGTTTGTGAAGGTTGAGTTTATCAATCTCAGACAGGACCCAGCCCACACTGCCGTCACCTCCACAAACCAGGATCCGAAAGTTGTCAAACTTTTGAAATAGACGTAGACTGAAATACATGAACACAGGCAGAATTTGGTAACTATTTATGTACGGTAGCTTTACTCGTGTAACTAATGTTAGTCCTTACCCGAGGTGTGGCCCACCATTCACGAGGTCAAAGACTTGGGCCGGGTTGAGGAGCTGCTTGAAACGTCGCAAGAACTTTACTCCCTGATTGTCTCCACTTTTAGAGTTTACAAACACCAAAAGCGGGCTGGCACATGACGGGGGACAAGTAGCTTTCCAGAATCCTTTGGAGAAATGTAGAACGGGTAAAACTTTTGTAAGCAATGACACTACATACATATCTATTGTTGGAATCATGGACAGTAGAATAACCCAATTCTTAGCTCTGATTTTTGGTGTGTGTTAACACACAAAGTATATTTGAGAATAAACAACATCTAGTGACATGTGTCAGTAATGAATTGATTTTTAGAGTAATTGTTGAATTTGGAAGACAAAGTACAATGAAGTTAAATGTCATTCAAACATTTTGTTGTTGTTGCATAATTTCACTTTTCAAAACCTGCCTCAATAATCTGATAACTCCGGAAATCAGATAATGATCAGATTTTGGGTGTGCATGTAAACATAGCCTGGTTGCTAAGAAATTTGATAATGAAAGTGCTCAATCGATTCTGTTCTAGGGCCCCGAATAAACAAAACTGTGAGTTTCAAATTGTTTCTATTTTCTCTGATTGCAGAAGCTCCTGAATTTATGAGGGGAATTTATAGTGATTCTGTTAGGCTTAGACTAGTGCCAATGAACATGTTTAACTGATACTATCAAATGTGTGTAATAAAATGTCTGTTTCATTTGTTGCAGTTCAGAAATCACTCATCTGTGTATTGCTGTAAATTGCCTGTTCGCAGTGAGTCCATCTAGAGCAGTCGTTATGATAACCTCATCAAAATCAAGCTTCACAGTACAGGAGAAACCAGCACATGCCAAAAGCACGTGTTTAGCTCACACTACCATGCACACACATATGGATAATCTAACCATGGCAACACAACATAAGGGCTTGATACATACAGTGTAATCTGCACTGCGCACCCACCACGCTGTCAAAGGCTTTGTGCACACCCAGTCATATGTGTCTGTTTTCTTCTCCATATCCTTCTAAAGCTCTCTGTCTGGTCCCTACTTTGATTTTTTTTCCTTCTTTTTGTTATTCTGTCAGAGAAAGCAGGGAAAGGAGGAGATGGAGGAGGCTAGAGGGAAAAAAAACGGAGGGAAAGTCACGACTCTTGAGGCACGTGTTTCAGTCTGATCCCCCGCTCAGCCAATTACAAAGCCCCTAACCACCTCCCCTCTCTCTCTCTCTCTCTCTCTCTCTCTCTCTCTCTCTCTCTCTCTCTCTCTCGCTCTCTCTCTCTCTCTCTCTCTCTCTCTCTCTCTCTCTCTCTCTCTATCTCTTCTCTCTCTCTTTCTCTCTCCATCCTGCAGTTGGGCAGCGGGTGCAGGCACATGTGTTGAGATGGTGAAAAAATAAAAGCTATCATACAGGGAAGCATATCATCTGCGGTTTTCCGTCCTAGATGTCAAGTTATATCTATCCACCAATTAGACAGAGACACGCTGTTCAAATGATTTAATCACAAGAACAATTTGTATAATGTGAGGTTTCTGTCCCTTAAGGCTGAAAAATAAATCATTTTATAAATGCATTGTATTTTCTGTTTGTGTTTCATAGTCACAAGCAATGTACTATAACTGGAACAATATACATTTAGATACAAATAACAGGTATACTAACATTTCAAACTCGATTTAGATACTAAAGAATAGGTTCAATACTCAATACAAATTTCAGTAGCACAATGATAAAAAAGGCTCTTTAAAAAAAAAAAAAAAAAATTCTAAACACAGAATAATGGTACTTTATAAACCTATTGTATGTTTCTTTAGGTTTTTGTATCGATACTTGCTTTTGCTTCGTATCTGCTTTTCAATATAATCCTACTAGCTTAATCATAGTAGCAGCATCCAAGTGATATAAATGTATAGTGACATGTTTATATGCATACAATCACGCTCTTAATATTTCCTTTCTAAAGAATAGCTCTGTTTATAGTTGGCCAGTGTTTAAACTTTCATTCAATTGTCACATGTATTGTAAGACAGTGCTGGTGGAGAAGAAGAGTCTCTCCCTCCTGGTCACATGTCCACACACCTCGTCACATGATACAAAGGGCTATTTTTAACTCCTGGCTATAAGGGAGACACGCCAGGTAAGATTAACTTTATTCACATGCTTTTTCAGCCACTACAAATTGAATCAATAGGAAGATACATAGACAGGAACAAGCTTTTTTAATGAACATAAAAGTCTGCATGCATATACTCTTAAGAATCTACATTAAAATAAAGTAATACCTCAGTGGACCTAAAAAAAATCTAATACTGTACTAATTTTGACACCATATAAAGTGATGCTTTTAGGACATTGGGTTTAACGTGAAATAAATTATTGTAAAACGTTGTGTAAGCTCCTTTATGGCAGCTTTTAATTTGAGCACGGAGGTTAAAGTTCACACGAGAACCGCTCTAAAACTAAATGGACTGGAAACTCCTTTTCAAGGGGCATTTATTGCTGCTCATACAGAGATTGGTTTTGGACCCTGGGGTGCTCTCAAACAGGTGTCAGTGTTGCTTACCATCTGAGTCGATGCTGTTGAGTGCCGTGGGGGGAATGATGGAGACTTTACACTGACCCAGGGGACATTTGCGAGGATATAGGTCCATACAAGATGTGTGCACCTAAATCAATTACAAAATGTTATTATATGTATATATATATAAAAAATCCCTTCTCACCCTCCGCGGGTGGTCTCATCCCTTTTTCTAAGCTCGGGTCCTCTACCAGAAGCCTGGGAGCTTGAGGGTTCTGCGCAGTATCTTTACTGTTCCTAGTACTACACTTTTCTGGAGATATGTATATATATAGTCAAAATGAGGCAATTTAAAAGTAAATTTTTACATTGTGTCTTTTAGATATTTGCTCTAGACTGTATGACAAATTTACATCTGAGAAATGTATATATCTGTATAAATAATCGGTAAAGTGCTTTATAGAGTATACTCTATACAGAGACTAAATAGACTCCATAAAGGCAATGAATATCTGTCACTATGAGTATTTTCTTTGACCTTATTATACCAGGAATAATTTTAGGACCATAAAAAGATGAGCCTTTGTCTAGACTTTTGACTGATGTGAGGTGAAGGTTAGGTAAGAAAACCATAAAAGAAAAGAGGACATTTAATCTCTCTCAGACAGAGATCATGATTATAAATTAATGAACAAATGTCGGCCAGGCAATCCTAGTGAGGGTGAGGAATTACGAAAATATCAAAATTTTGCACATTTTACAAGCTTTGTATTTCTTACTTTACATTTTGTGTTAATTCTGCTTCAACCTGTCACAGGACATCATAAACTGTTACACCAATTTCAGCAAAGGCTTAAAGATACAGATCAACAAATCTATATGAAATGAATTATTTGGCAAAAAGTTTTATTTGCGTCACCAAATACAGTAGTAGGTATAATAATATAGCTATAATAATAATAATATAATAGTAAAATAAATGTTTTATTTTAGTTTAATATGTTTCCAACCCAAATGATTCTGCAGGAGCCTTAAAAATGATTTGGTATGGACTGGAAACTCAAATCCTGCATCAATCCAGCTCATAATAATGAATCGCCTAACTACATTTTGATAGCATAAAAGTCACAGGTTCCAGAAATTAAAAAAATTAAAAGGAAATCGTGACTGATAAAGAATGAAACACACCTATTACATAATTACCCGGATTAGTCAGAGGAGTGAATTTAAGATATTTAACAAGATGAAAGTGTTTTCAGATTTATGCACTGGTAACAGATGTCCTCCTACCATAGCTTTGCACCAGAGGCAGCGCCAGTCCTGCAGCCTCAACACGCTGCCACATGTCTTATCACACACGGCACACTTGGCACTGACGGGAAGGTTCCCCTCCAACCACTGGTGAGGCATTGCAATCTAGGTACACAAAATGAACTACTGTCAATATATGCAAGCAAATATGTCTTAAAACATATATTCAATAAAACATACCCCATCTTCATCCTCAATAATATCTTTTCCTATGGACGCCAGTGTTGTCCATTTACAGTTGTTAATGGCTCGGACAGCACAGCGCTTGTGGGCTTTAAATTTACACACTGAAAAAAGAAACAATGCCATCAGAGTCTCAATCAGTGTAAACAAAAGTGATATATATTGACAGAAAGCTTTCGTTGCAAAAAACACAGACAGTGCAACTGCTATCTAGATAAAGGATTAGTTGATCCTTACCGACCCTGTAAAGTACAATCTTCGAACTAAATTAAGCCAAATTGCATATCAGTGTAATAGCTATCCCGAGTCGCAGTCGACAGCAACAGCAGAGTGTCCATGTGCTTTAAGGCAACTGGTTAATTAAGGGTTCGTTCACACTTGTCGTTATTTGGTCTTAAATTTAGCCCATTTTAGTCTTGAGTTGGACTTGGTCCTTAAGTCCTTATTTAGTCCTGGTTTAGTTTCAGGTTTAGTCCAGATTTTGTCCCAATTTTGATGTGGTGATCTTGCAAGTGTGAACGCAATTTTAGTCGCACGTTTAAGCTATAGCAACAGTAGCACTGTAGTATAATGACCATGGAGGTACTGAACTAGCAAACTGGTTAATGTTCATTTATGTTTTAGAGATTTCTGTAAGGAAAAGTGGATTACTTTCTTCAGTCTTGCTTGATATGTATACTGTGGCCTGTTCAAAAATGTATATCCCTGTGATAATGACAAAAGGGTGCTAATATTTTCAAATGGCCTTAATTATCTATATTTTCAGGAGAGTATAAAATGCATATACAATCTTTAGGACACAAACCCAAAATTCATGTCTCAAACTCAAAAGTTGGTTTAACTTTTTCATGTAATGTGTATAAAATGTATATGCTCAAATGTAATGTGACGTCTCCAAACCCCAGTATGTAAATGTAAGTGCAGCCCGCTTATGAAGCTATTATGTATAATTAATAACATGCATAAAACATCATTTGAAAAAGCGTGACAGAGTTCAACCCAGCAACTCATGAATAATGCAACGATTACATCTTCCAACCATTTCACCCTCCCACAGACACCACACAAAAATCCTCAAACTTCAGCATAACCGGACATACAATGCCATTGCTGTGTTTCCGGCTAAACACTATTATGGTGCATTAGCAGAGCATTAGGCATGATACCGCTGGCTCTTTAGGGCTGGACTGGGAACATTTGTGAGCAAGGATGGCTAGACTTTGTGTGTTTTAGTGTTTGTGTGGAGGTATATCATAAATCAATCACAGCAGAGCGTCTGGAGCAGGAAATCGAAGGGGAAATTTAAGCCACGCTGATTGCTGTGAAACTGTTTGGCCGGTGGTTTAATACAGACGTAGTTGTTCTTTCTCTCTTGCTGTGCGTACTCCTCCCTTTCGGAGTAATCGAATTGTCATTGATAATCCATTGCTTTTCTCTTCCTCACATCTGTCTCTGACTCGTGTATTCGACCTGATGGTGCTAAACAAAGCTGTGATAGTGAGCCTGTGTCTGAAAGAAAGTGTGTAGACTAAAAAGACTCCAAATTAAAGTGATCTATTTCGAAGTAAGTGACAGCACCAGGCCAAGTAAAAGGTCACAGTTGGTTAGTTTTCAAGACATTTTTTATTCAGCATTATAAAGGCATGTGATATGTGAATAACTGCATGATTGTTTAATGCCATATTGCAAAAAATTCAAAGCAAAGCAACAACTCCATGGAGACAAGCAAGTGGGGGACACAGCATGAGAAAAGTTACATAGTACACCTTTAAATCATTTTTAAGATCTTATTTTCTGTTTCCACCCCCGAAAGTGTACTTTTAAAGCAGAAAATGTTTTGTGTCTGAAAAGGCTGATCTAAAGCTGTGCTATTAGCCAAAAATGCATGTCAATACGAGGGTGAGTAAGAATGAGTTAGAGAGGTTTAGATATCTACTTTTATTGTTGGAAAATTAGGTAAACATTGACACCAATAATATGTGAGTCTGTAAAGAGTCCGTTGCAGACCAGCTCTCACACGGGCATAGAGTACAAAGTGTGTTTGTCTGTGTAGAGTTCACACTTTACTGTAATAGGTAAATCTGCATGTAACTCCCACAAGTCCTCAAAATGTTGCATACTGTATAAAAGGAAGCTGAAACCTTTGCATAGGAAGAAATCAAAGAAAATCCTTTAAAATAAACTGATCCATCCAAATTGGCAGATTGTCTCAGGATCAGGTCAGAAGTAAATGTGTCATTGTTTTCTCAGTGCCCAGCCCTATATCCTGTTGATACCAACATCCATCAAACAGTATTGGTTAAAAGTGGCCAGCAGTCTCTCACTTCTGCTTTTCCACGTTTCTACCCTGCATAAATCCGATATTGATGAGAAGAGCTGAAACTGGCCTCTTATGACCATTTGTGCAATTGTGAGTTTAAGTGTGTCTTTGTGGTGAGGAGATTATTGCAGATAATAGCATTCAGAGGCCTCTTAACGAGTTGGTCCTTTCTCTTGTCTCTGCTGCTATCTTTGGCCTCCCACTCGTTGTACAAGAAGGTCTAATTGTAGTGGGTAATGAGCTCTGAGTGGAGAGATATCAGGCTTTCACGCACACACCTAACCCAGCGTTCAAAACACACAATGCCCCTGGATATATTAGGACAGGGAGCAGCAGCAGATTATTTCGATCTGCTGCCTGTCGCTGACACTTCACACCAGCCCATCAGCCTTTTCTTTCAATCACCTGCTGTTCTCCCAGAGATGAGGTGAGAAGATGTGGCGTCATTGACAATTTTTTTTTCCCTATCTGTAGCATTGGAGAAATGGAGAGTTGCAAATGCAAAATGAAAATTTAAATAGCTGCTATCTGGGGGATTTATGTAACACACCGTATGACATGCTTGAGCGGGTCTCCAGTGAATTACACCTCACAACTCTATTTTTACAGATTTCAGTGAAAGATTAATTTACTCAGACACATTTAATAAGGATGAAAGATTCATTTTGTATTTGCATGTTGTGGCTAGTGGCATTGCCAATTTCAAATAATAATTAACAATACATATATTTCGAACTTTCTCACTCCATTTTAGAATGTAATTTCCAACACAATATAGTAGTTTCATTAGATAAAGCGCAAAACTAAACTATTCTGGAAAGGTCCAAAATTCTCCAATATGTAATTTTATTTTCAGTATCAATAGCTCCTCAAATCAGTATCTTGTTTTATACTAGTTATAGTATCAATTAGTATCTGATCTGGGTCATTTTTTTTGCCATCTAGTCCATAAAAAACAAAATAACCTTACCTTCACATGAGAGGCCATGAGATGTCACGCCTGACAAGCTGTCTTTACAAACATTGCAGAAGGTGGGCCGTGCATGGGAGCAGGCATACCAGTTGTGCATCCCTGAGAAGTGCTCCACATTGAACTGTGCTGTCTGCCAAAAGAATTTAAAAAAAACAAAAAAACATTCAAATAACACTGATTAGTATGCTGGCTTTTAATTCAAAATATTTTCCATAGTCAATGATAAAATGTAGTTTTGTCATTAAAAGTGGCTCCAGAAATGTTCTCATAAAAGAAATGATGAGAAAATGATTGCAGTAAAAGAAGTTTGATGCAAAAGTGTGAGCCTGAACAACTTACTGACTGCAGTGGTGTAAAAGTTGTTAATTGAATCTTGTCACATAATTGGACCGCTCCTCTGAGATGTAGCAGATGTAACATGTGGTTAGCACAGTGTGGGTGTTGAGTCTGCAGTGGCTGCTGGTGCAGTTCTACATACAATGTCTAATGTATTATGAGTCCATTTGTAACAGGTGCCTCAGATCTGGGTCTAACAGACTTACACCACACAGACCCGCCTCAACAGGGGGGCGCCATGTACGACTGTACAACATATGTGTATGTGTGGTGCCCTGTGGAGTGACAGCAATGGGATACTGCTGCATTGCAGTGCAATAAAGGGGTGTGAGATAGGATTATATAAGAAATCCCAAATCAAAGCCATTAACATGCATGGCGCAGTTTTTGCTTTGCTCACCACAAGCGCCTCGCTGTCAACACATTGCCAAGATTCAGCACATCTTGTACTGACATGAATAAACTGGAGTTTTTCTCAGAATACACCCAATTATTAAATGTCTTTGCTTTTAGTGTCTGTATTGCGCATTATTATCTACCTTTTTACTTTGGTGAAATCACTCTACAAGTGCATGACGCTGAGATGAGAGATGTCCATTTGTATCCACAACAGTGGCTTATTCCATTTAAAATGTATTATTGTTTGTAAAGCATTTTTCTCCATGTCCGGACATCGCTTTCAATTATACATCTGAACACATTAAGCCTGCCTATGCACGCCTGTTCATGGCCACAGCCCCATTACAGCTACATGTACTGTAAAGTGTGTGTTTACTTTTGCATTGCATGGGACCCTTACTAAATGACAAAACACAGCACAGGATCTCAAGACACACAGCATAACACCTTTAACATAGAAGATTAGATTAGTGAAGTTATCTTGACAATGTTTTGTAAATTCAACTAGAGTTGAGAAGAGTCACTGGTATGGTTTGCAGTTGAGAATATAAAAAATGCCTTAGCATACTGTAAATCTCTTCTTCAAACACTCCCTAGAATGAATTCTTCTCTGTCTCACACACACAACACACACACACCAACACCACACACGTGCATCTCAAGCCCACAACGTGCACATAAACATCAGTAGACGGGGCATACCTCGTAGTGTTCTCTGGACTGGACAGACTTGAGTGAACTGATCCTTCTTCATCCCCCATCTCTTTTCTGTTTTCGGCGCAGAGGATGAGCCTACGAAACGGAGTGATCACCTGGACACAGTGGAAGACAAGACCCCTGGTTAGACTACGATTCCAGAGTACAATACAGTGACTATGTTTTTGAAGACGCGCAGAGGCTAGCTTTCATCCAAGAGTACTGTGCGCCATGCCGAGACTCCTTCAGGCCTACACTGTGAGTTGGTCTAAGCGTACTCGAGAGTGGTCAAGACGCGAATATGGTCTATTAAGAGGTGTGCAGTACAACTGGATGAGTAATGGATCACCCTCCCTCTCCTGATGTCTTTAATTAAAACCTTCTCGTCTTTGAAAACGCCCGTCTGAAGGGCAGCAGTTCTCTGACAAAAACCCTCGCCTCCGTGTGGAAGGGGGCTCCCGGCTCCTCACCACCACACACGCACACCAGCCCCCTGCTGGCGACAAATCGAAAACTGGCTGAGCACCTCAATCACCTTCTATACTTTCACCAGGTTTGCTGTGACAGCCCCTCGGACTCACACCACGGTGGCAAACCCTCCGCCAACCCAACTGGTCCCTTCAGCCTCCACTCCACCCCACACCCTCTCTAGGTCAGGAACAGTAGAGGTGTTCACTAAAAGGCTATTTTCGTAAATCATCTCAACCTCCTCATTGAATCTACTAAGGCTTCCCAGGTCGAATGATGGCTCGTCCTTACTCTTCCCGTCTAAGTTAGACTCACTTTGCTTTCCCTCTTTGCTTTATTATCCCTAGCCATCTGTCCGGGAATGGTAATAGATTTGTGCGCACAGATCGGTGCTGAAGAGACGCACGAGTCTCGTTCATCGGAGACAGGTAAGTTATAATTAGCACCTGTCGCCCGCAGCTCTGCGTCTCTCTCTGGTGTGTGACTTTTGGGGGTGTTCGTTAAATTTGACTGCGCG
This sequence comes from Chaenogobius annularis, assembly GCA_015082035.1. Taxonomy (NCBI): domain Eukaryota; kingdom Metazoa; phylum Chordata; class Actinopteri; order Gobiiformes; family Gobiidae; genus Chaenogobius; species Chaenogobius annularis. The sequence continues at coordinate 3,668 of BJKM01000330.1, read as the reverse complement.
ACTGTCGCGTGGATAGACCCCTTGTCATCAAAGCATCTTGACAGGCTCGATGGTGCCTTTCAACAGGATCATTTATTTCATAAGAAGCACTCTCTCATCACTGCCTTGTCAGAACTTTTGGCATTTTTGTCTAATGGGCTTAATGACTATCAGGCCTGTGGGCGGCAGGAGCGTCTGTGGAGTGCGGATTGGGATAACGTCTTTTAATGATCAGTGTACATGACGGCATTGATCTTCATTAACATGATCGCTATCAATGCAGCCAACTCATTTTAATACTTCACTTCATGGCTATTATGTAAAGCCACAGTAAATATTCCTATGTGTAAATAATCTATAAACAGAAAAAGTCCTTTGGAGGTGATACTAATGAACAATGCAAGAAAATATGGTGTAAAATGGTATATCTAAGCAAAATGTAATTTATGACAGGCCTGGCCAGGGCTAGTTAATGAGCCTTCCGATATCTTTAAGTGAAAAGCAGCGCCGCTTGTAGTCGAAACACATCGATGGCACTATGAATTGGATTTTGTTTCTCTCCGACAGAAGAGAGGACGTTGTCGACATGCCACAGTAATCACACACCACTTTCAATCATACAATTCTTAACTGTTAAGGCACATTTATCGTAGAGACATCTCGATGGCCCGCGGGGTGAAGGTCCACCTAGAGGCAGTGCTGCTAGTGGACTCACATTGTTTAGCATTTTAGTTAAAATGATTGTTTCCTCGACGTCTCTTTGTTCTTCTTCTATACCGCTTAATATCGTTCCCTCTGTCTTTCTGTTGTGAACTAACCATTGGGCTCCTAGGATCCCGGAATTATGCTTGCTGAAACGCTCCGTGTACAATTCTGGCGGATACAGTTTGTGTCTCTTGTAGTCTTCCGCCTCAAATGGCACTAGCAGATCGGATTCACCCACTAATATTTTTTTCCAATGTGTAAATCCTTAGACGGATTCATGTAAGAAGCTAGTTGTCGTGGATTTAGTTTGAGTCGTGCTGGGGATAGATGTTTTTAGCTCCTCAGGACACATTACTGATTTCTCACTTGATAGTTGAATAGTGCTGATATCGGTAGGTATTGGATGTCACAAAGAGGAATATGTATGTATACTCTTTTAGACTCTCCTCACGCGCTAGAGACTCATTTTGAACCTCGGAAGAATACACACACGATGATTAACATAAACTGGGAACCATATTGCTTATGAGGCACACGTTTCTTTCTTCAGCTAATACTTGTTGCTTTCCCAAGTTACAACTGATACATAGTTTTTTGATTCTTGCGAATCTCAGGAATAAGTTGCATTTTGTAAGCTGGTCACACTTGGAGGAATAGTAACCTGTTTAGACAAGGGAATGATAGCACATAAATTAAAGATTTCACTATTGATTGGTCATCATATCATCAGTAATTGGTGAATAAGTGTGCTCAATTTTCTCCGGACGAGGTGGATAGTGGATATATTCTATTGGCATTACTACCGAGGAAAATACGCGAAACAGTTTTAAGATTGGATCGCACGTCTGGCTGCTTGGCTTTTTCGGTCTTGGGGGACTCGTGGAGTGAAATTTAGTGTTAAGCGAATGAAGCGTGGTTGATCTACAACTTTCTCTGGTGCAGTTTTCATTACCAAACGCGTCTTAACAGAATCACGTTTTGAGTAGTTTGCAAAGCGACGAATATTCGAATGTGGGTTGAGGACACCACAGCCCCCTTGCCAGCTCCTCCCTCAACTATTTCCTAGCATTTCAATGAAAGACATCACCCTCCATCACCACACGAGGAAAAGCTTTTAATTATTAATATTTTCGATTCGATTGATTAAGTTTAATTTGTTGTTTATATTTGAGCATATTAGAAAATAAGAAAACCCGTGAATCTGTGGCGCCGCGGGCGCAACGGAACGACTTTGCACTTTTTGTTTCAACAGCGGAAGTTCGTTCGGCTGGAAAAACCTTAATCTCACCTTAATGTAAACTGCAGGGCACGATCCGTCTGAGAAGGCAAACAAGGAAGAGAGCGGGCACGGCATTTTAACCTCACAGTTACGACTGGGACACGCGTTTGGATTGAGTGAATAAGACGCTAACTTATAATATGATAGTACCTGGATGTGCTTTGAGCTTTGCCATACTCTCAACTACCATGCTTACTCGGCACACTCCTCAAGCCCAGTGTCGATAACGGTCTGCTACGCCTTGCGACTGCCTGTCGCCCTCCGTGCATGGTGACGCCTTCGCATGTCTGAGAAGGTATGATCGGCTGAAGACACATTCCATCTCATGCAGGAGCTTGACGTCTCGCAGGTGCCCTCAGGGCAGCGAGCAGTCCGATCACAGCTTGACCCTTCTTCATCCTGGATCATGGTCTATTTTGAACCACTCCCCTCAGAGCAGAAGGCTAAGGTTCCATCCGGCCCGAACCTTCTCCCGCCACAATCAGAACGTTTCTTCCCTGCCGTGGCACAAACTTGAAAACACCTGTACTTTAACTGCAAAATATTAACCACTTGTACTGCCTGTCACTTGTCCTGCATTCAAATGTAAATCTGCACAAGACTGTAAAAAAAAAAAAAAAAAATAACCTCTTGTGTACATAGAAATGCCTATTTTTATTGTATAGTAATTTTAAATTGTTTCTTAATGCATGCCCTTTTTGATTGAATATATGTTGTTTTATTATTGCTCAGTGTTCTATGTTGCACCTTAAGTCCAAGACAAGTTCCTATGTTTGTGAATTTTGTTCATTGACAATGGCAATAAACTCTTTCTGATTCTGATTCTGAAAACAGAAGAAAGTGGAATACGTGGATGGTAAAATAAAAAAAAATTGCCACACCGGAGGAGGCATCAGCATTTACAGACACGCTGCCAGACTCCTGAACAATTCTTCCGTCTATTTCCTTTTTTCAACCAAAGTAGAAAAGACATGCAAGTTATTTGTCCAGTGTTTCTCCTTTATTTGTAACTACCAAGTGAAAATGTTCTACTAACCATACCAGAGTTTTGTTTTTTTATTCTTAAACACAAAAAGATTTCATTTTATTTTATTTTTTTAATTTGTTTGGCTCTACCAGAGAGTTTTGTAACAAGAGCAGAGCATATAATTTGAATATGGTTAATAAAATGGCATCTGAAAAAGTAAGAATAGCAGAACATTAACATTAAATTATATTATGCTATTTTTGGTGTTTCATATTTGACCCTAAGGGCATATTTGATAATAATAAGTGTTGTCTAACACCCATAACATAATAGTTAAAAAATGTCACCCATATCTTGGACACGCACACAAACCCGGAAGTGCTGACGGCTTAGTTTGAGATTCACCCCCCACCCTCGCGAAGAGCGATCTGCCTCCCCCGGCCAACCAGTGACAGAGCCTCGGTGCGAGCGTGCGTTCCCCGCCCACCTTGTGACGTAGCCTCGAGTGGAATGTAAACGGAGGCCGAGTTGTGCGCCAGTCAGCGCCGTTACACAACGGCACATGTCAGCACAGCAGTGTTGGATCAAAAAAAGTAGCGTTTGAAGCTAACTGGCTAAATAGCCGCTCGGACTATCAGCACAGGAGCTCCACAGGGCTGTGTACTTTCCCCTCTGCTCTTCTCCCTGTACACAAACTGCTGCACCTTCAGCCACGACTCCGTAAAACTCATCAAGTTT